>JAAVTG010000300.1:0-61251 GCA_011947345.1 Phytophthora quininea
TGTGCAACGGCACGACGGTCAATAAGGATTACGGAGCGAGCACGCCAACACCTACGGAGGCAGCAAGAGCAGGGATGACGACAACAAGGGACACAGTGGGGACCCTGTTGCTGTCGCTCTTTGGAGGCATGGCTGCTGTGATGCTGCTGGTCGTCGCGGTGGACTTTGCCCGAAAGCGACGTCGAACAGCACGTGCAGGGACTCTAGTGGAACCAGTAATTCTGGTAGTGCACAGGGAGGAGAGGACAAGGAGGAGGAGACGCAGCGGACGGGTCTGCGTCGTCGGGAGTGACGACTGCTCCCCACTTGAGTCTGTTCGGGTGGCAGGCGATGAGGTCAGAATCGAGCGCGAGCAAGGACTTTTCCAACGTGAGATCCGGTTACCTGCAGCTTCTGGATGTTGACGCCTCCGCACCTCCGCAAGAGGAGGAAGAAAGCTCAGCCCCGGTGCTGTTGCTGCTGGCAGGTGCCACCGACCTTCTCACCGAGAGACGTACACGCGTTCGCGTCGGCCCCATCGGCGCCTCCTGCTTCTCCCACCTTCGAAGAAGACGAGCTGTTGTAAGAGTATTTATTAATAACTCGACCAATATTGTTGTACTTTTGGTAAACATGAAGCTGCAGCAAGCGTTTGCTGTTCGACGTGGAGGAGCGGACGAAACGCTTCCAGTGTGCCTCGGCACGGAGTGACGACCTCGTGGGGGACACATCAGCCAGTTGGTGTTGCTTGGACATGCGGTGGGCCATCCGGTTGGCTACAAACCGTTCTTCAGATGTGCAGACTGAAATGCAGCGTTTCCGCCTTCCCCCAGAAATGGGGCACGTTCCAAGCATCCGGAGTGCCCATCAAGCAACCTTTCTGGCTGTAAAACTAATGCTTCCCCCGGTACACGCGCATCACACTCAATTCACCAGGCCCCCAGAACAAAAACACCTAGACCGGACGTCCACTCGCCATTCGGACACTGGAGCACGAGCGCGTGAGTGGATGCGATGACAAAACTGCAGTTCTACAAGAGCTATGGCGGTCAGAGCTCCGGCTCTAGCGGCAGCGGCGGATTGAACAGGACGCATGTACTCCCGCCGCGACTACCCGAGCACAGCTTCACGCGAGGACCCGAGCACAGCTTCCCTCGAGGTCGTCTCGACAATCTCAGCACGACTCCAGTCCCGGTTTTAAGCCGCGTCGACAACCCGTTCGTGAGCTCCTGTGTCATGCTGGGCGGCAACAATGACTCGATGGGGGACAGCCAGGTTTTCATGAAGTCCAGGACAAACAACGGACTCAGTGGTCTACCGTTCCCGGCGTTATCAAGAATGCGCGACGTCAACTTGTTCTGCCGCGACCACATCGGCCTGGTGATCTCGACGCTTTTTGCTGGCATTTTAACCAACTGCTTAAAGCGCGGCGTATTGATGCTCCTCGAGCTCGAACTAGAGATGGAAGCCTATCAAGTGGACGCAGCCAGTGTGCTGATTGCACTGCCGTGGTCGTACAGCTTTGTATGGGGCTTCATCTCGGACGCGGTGCCGATTCTGGGCTCCCGACGCAAGGCGTACGTCGTGCTGGCCTGGATGATGATAATGGCATCGTGCTTTGCCATGGTGATTCTAGACCAGTCGATCGAGCTTCGCGCAGAGAGCAACGACATGACTCGTGTGGACGTCCTCAAGCACAACGGAGACCTCATCAACGCCTATGTGGTGTTCCTCATGATGGCCAACTTCGGCTGCATCTTGGCCATTTTCATCGGAGAGACGTACGTGATTGCGCAGACTCGTCGCGAGAGATTATCCATTCGAGGCAAGGCGCTGGGAACGCTGTTGCTGGCGCAGTTCATCGGTGAGTTCATCGCTCAGCTCGTCACCAACGCGGTCATTTTCCACGTCTCGGACATTGGCATCACGCCCGTAGTAACGTTGCGTCAAGTGATGTTGTTCTTCGTGTTTTACGCAATTATCCCGTTGCTAGGACTGAGTCTTTGCTTCTTCGAAGACCCCGATCCGCCAGCGATCGACGCGGAGCAAGATCGCCATGACATTGTGTCTGCCTTCCCGAGACATACAGAGACGTCAGCAGAGCTGCTGGAGAGGGCCTACCAAACGGCTGCGAATGGATGCAGAGGTCGAAGTTGGCGCTGCGCGGACACTGGATCCGGCTGCGCAACGTCTTGGGCAGGGAGTCGACGTCCCGCGTCTTGTACTTTTTGGTGGGCTACATTTTCATCTCCGAGTTCTCACTGACGTATCCAACGACAAGACTGGCGCAGTGGTGCGGATGACCGAGAAGGCCGAGTCGGCCAGCGACATCATGCTCAAGGCCTTCTCCATTATGCCGATCGCACTGTGGAAGTTTGCATTCATCAACATGGACTGGCGGTTGTTCATCTTTGCGAGCTTTGTGCTGTTTACGATGGTGCCGCAGTTGATTTACTACCTGATGGCCACGCTAGACCCTGCGGCTCGAAGTATCAATGCGTTCGCCGTCGTCTCGGCGCTGACAGGATTCCGTCGCGTTGCGATCGTCGTGCTGGAGCTCGCACTAACTGCCGAGATCGCGCCCGTGGGCGGCGAAGGAGCTTTCGTCGGCATCATCGTCTCCATGGCGTCGAGTATGCGCCTCCTGTCGACCACGTTTTCCAACGTGTTGGGCTCAATGTTCAAGGACATCAAAGGGTCCGCTTCGGTCGAGGACCCGGACAGGATGCAGGTGGCGTTTGCGCTGGTACTGTCGCACTCGATCCAGATCGTCGGTCTGGTGGCGTTGGTGTTCCTACCCAAGCAGAGCTGCAGCGAGTGCATCGCTTCGGCAAGCGGAACGACAAACAGAAGACGTGGTGGGTGCTGGGCTCTCTCTGCTTTGCCTTCCTAGTGAGTGCCGTCTTCAACGGGATGGCGATCTCGCCCAGTACGTCGTGCCTGGAGATGCTAGGAGGTGGCGGCTGCAATAGAATAGAAGACTAGACTGAATACAATATATAAAGCGCGGAGAGCTTATACACATGCAAACTGCACTGCCAGCCATGTATTTCAAGTGTTGCAATGTGCTAGTGAAATGGATAGGCCAAACCGCTGCTCGTGTTTGCCTACCCAAGATCTCAGCGGGAAGTACGTTGCCTGCATTGTCATTTCGCTCGGAACCCGCCTTTTGAACAAGGGAGTATACATGCACTTCCATTCCGATTTTACTATAAACTCTACACGCTGAATGATGAGCTTGTAGTGACGGATCGAGGGCTACGAGGTTCCCAGTGAGTAATTGCCCACCTGAATCGCCGAGTAAAGCTCCTTGGAAGGAGCTTTTACGCGGGGCGGCGAACGACTTGAACACCCGCGTCGAGCAAGCAGGGTAATCCATGTTTGCGTGTGTTTATTGGTTAAAACTCGATTTTCAAATCTTGTGATTGGTCGACGGACGAAATTGGACCGAACTCTTGGACCGAACTCTTTTGCTCATCACTTCATGGTGTCCGCTCCGTGGATCATTGCTCAACGAACGCACTCTGTTAATTGTGCTTTAATCCAGACGCTGCGTTGCAGAGGCTTAACTCGATGGCGCGGCACTTGCCCGTGCTCAGCAACGAGGCCAGCAGCTTCCGACCGCGGGACAATGCTCGCCACCACCGAGGCTGCTCTCCGTCTCGACCTCGTCGGGACATCCGCAAGTTCAAGCGGCAGATCTGGACCTGAACGACTCGCAGGCGAGCACACAACCAGCCGACAGCACACGCGGAGACGCGCTCAACAGCACCAGCAACATCGTGGCCTTTGACGACGGACTCATGAGCTCCACGGCCAAACTGAAGCACGAACAGGTCAACATCTCGGTCAGAGGCAAAGGCGGCAAGACGGCGAAAGGCGGCGGTAGCTTCAGGAAGCAGGTGGTCAAGCTCACCTCGTGTCGCCACTTCGGCCTGCTGGTGTCGACCTTGTTCGCAGGAGTATTTGGGTCGTGCATGAAGAGAGGCCTGCTGCCATTGCTGCAGGCAGAGCTGGAGCTGGCACAGTATCAAGTGGACGCAGCGGGTGTGCTCACCATGCTGCCGTGGTCCTACAGCTTCATCCTCGGCTTTGTGTCCGATTCGATGCCGCTGTTGGGGTCGCGGCGCAAGTCCTACATTGTGCTGGGGTGGGTGACTGCTGTGCTGTCGTGCTTCGCCATCGCCGTGCTCAACTACACGCTAGAATATAATGCCTTGTCGAGCCAAGAAGCAGCCAGGACAGTGCTAGAGCATCGCATGGCGCTTATCAAAGCGTACATTGCGCTGATCATGTTGGCGAGTTTCGGCGGCATCTTACCCATTGTGATCGCGCAGACGTACGTGGTGGCGCAGACTCGACGGGAGCCACGAGAGCGGAGAGGACAAGCGATCGGAACGCTGCTGATGACGCAGTTTATAGGCGAATGCGTCGGCCAAATTGCAGCCGACAGGATCATCTTCAACATCACGCAGTTCGGCGTCACGCCGCTCGTGACGTTCCGAGAGACTGCGCTCTTCTTCATGTTTTACTCTCTCGTGCCACTAGCAGCCACCGTGTTGATGTTTGACGAGGACTCGGACCCTCCAGCAATAGGAGACAATTCGCCACCTCGCAAGCAGCACAGTCGAGCTTCCTCCAGTTGCCTCAAAACGGTGCGTCTTCACTGGAGACGACTGCGATCAGCTCTAGCTGAGGAGTCGACGACTCGCATCCTTCGCTTCTTCATCATCTTCGTCTTCCTGTCCGAGTTCTCGCTCACATATCCACACGCGCGTCTCGCCGAGTGGTGCAACATGTCGATCAAGTCGAATTCGTCGGGGATATCACTATGGAGGCCTTTTACGTGCTGGCCGTAGCGGCCTGGAAGTTCTGCGCCATCAACTGCAATTGGCGCTGGTGCATCCTGGTGAGTCTGACGGTGTTTGTCATGGCTCCTCAGATCGTCTACTTCTTCATGGCCACGTTTGAGGAGAGCACTCGTAGCACAGAAGCTTTCATGTTTATGACTTCATTGCGAGGCTTTATCCGAGGCGCTTTAGTCGTGCTGGAGATCGCCGTCTCGGCTGAGATTGCTCCTGTCGGAGGCGAAGGAGCTTTCGTTGGTGTCATCATCTCCATGAGCAGCATCATGCGGTTGTTGTCCACCAGTTTCTCCAATGCGCTCGGCTACGTGTTCCAGGAAGGTGTCAGCAGCCCCGAGCAAGAACCCGATCAAGTGGCATTTGCGCTCGGCATCTGCTACGCGTTTAAGCTCATCAGTCTCGTTGCGTTGATTTTCCTGCCCAAACAGAAGAAGGAGCTGCAGCTAGTGCATCGGTACGGCCAGAAGGGCACCAAGGCGACGACGTGGTGGGTCTTGGGATCCCTCGGATGCGCTTTCTTCGTAAGTGCAGCGTTCAATTTGCTGGCGATCATACCCAGCACCTCGTGCTTGAGGATCGTCGGCGGCAGCGGCTGCAGCTAGCACTAACTCGAAACAAATATCATAAAGCAATGTTACTTTACTGTTTGTCGTGCTGTTGTATGTGTATTCATGTCATTGATCGTGTTCAAAGTGTTCTCTTTCACTCTGTACAAAATGGTTGCCTCTAGGTTTTTGATGATCTGGACGCTGGAGACCAGCGCTTATAAGTTAGGTTACGGATACTACTACTGCTCTTCCAGCACTGCGTAGTGGAAGGCTCGCTCGATGGACAGGTTGGAACTCGTGATACTGCCGCTGTAGGCGCTGCTGGTATCTTCACGAACTCCCAAAAACGAGTTGGGGCCGCTCATACTGCTGAAACTCACGTCGTCGCCAATCTCACTGACGCGGCGTTCTCGGTCGAGCAAGTTCCGCAGCCGATCAGCCACTTGAGCCGATGTCGGTCGCAATGTCGGCTCCAAAGTTAAACACTCGGTCATGAGCATCGCCACTCCTCGGGGACACCGATCCGACAGTGAAGGGTGTAAGGCGCCGCTGCGCAGTAGCTCGATGATCCGATTCTCGGACAGAGGCTCGCCGTTTGAAAGGGAGAGGTCTGCAAACGGCAGTTCGTGACTGTCGAGCTCGGACAAGATAATTCCGAACGAGTACACGTCCACTGCAGCCGAATACCGAGCCTCTCCTGCCAGAACTTCCGGTGCGATCCAGCGACTCGTTCCGATCGATCGAGTCATGGCAAACTGCCCCACTTCGTCGTCGTCGACATCCTCTCCTTCCATCGAGTGCGGAATGCCGTATCGACTGACGCCAAAGTCTGCCACTTTGGCGGTGTAGGTCGAGTCAAGTAGAATGTTCCTGGACTTCAAGTCGCGGTGGAGAATCGGCTCTGGATGTCTCGAATGCAAGTAGGCGAGGGCTTCAGCGATGTCCAGCGCCATCGTCATTTTCCGAGGCCCCCACGAGCGAGCGCGGATGTCGCTGCGAGTGCGAGCAAGATACTGTCGGAGATCACCACCACTCATGAACTCCAACACCATCTGCAAGTTCGCTGCATTGCCCGACGCTGGTCCGTGGCTGGTGTCGAGTCTGGATGGCGTCGTCCACGCAACACCGTAGAACGCGACGATCTTCGGGTGGCTCAGCGTCGCGAGGAAGCGAATCTCCGACACGAATCTCTGCAGTGAGCTCTGTCCCGGAGGCCCGCGCGACTTTGACTTTGACCGTGTCCTTGAATTGGACGCCGTCGCGCCTCCAGTCGCGCTCTGACGTTGGTTCTTCCTCCACGACTTGGTTCGTGGGATCGACGGCGGCAGCGGTGGCGACAACTTTTGACCACCACCGTCTCGCCCAAAAAGGATGCGAGCCAAACGGTGCCGTACGCTCCTGCTCCTAGCGGTCGAATCGGCTCGATACTCTCTGCGTCAATTCTCCAAGACGCCAGCGCTTCTTCATCTTCCTCTGTCAACGTTGCGACGGCTGCGGTCGCTCCTTTGTTCCTCCTGTGTGTGTGAAACACGAACGAGTTATGTCCTCCAACCTCCAGATCCGCCTCGGTCTCCATGTGCTTCTCCTTCCGACAGCAGAAAAACATGACGACGGCGAACGCCAAGAACAAAACCAACGGAATGCTGATGCTGAGCCACAGCTCCAGTGATTTGTCCTCGCCTGCCTGTCCGCTGCTGCTCGCCGTCCCGGAGCCAGTCGACACTGTCAATTCGAGGACTTCCGACGGTACCTCGGTCTCGTATCGCAAGTAGGACCCGCTGCTGCTTCCTGATCGACTGGAGCTGCTGGACTGGTCGTCGACGCAGTCGGTGGCGAGTGCAGCCACCAGCCATCGCCGCATCAGTCGCGAGTCCTCGAGACCACCTCTCTGTGGACTGCCAATAGGGTGTTTGATTTTGGGTCGGGGCTTACGTCGCGGGTGGGCTTCCTCTTTGGCTTCCGTCGGCCAGCACTCCAAAGCCCAAGTGCACTCCCTCGCTCAAGTGCAGAGACTCGGAGCAGTAGAGCGACATGTTGGGGATTTCGTGGCCCCGAGCATAAGATGAGCCGGTTCCGTTACATACAGTCTATCTTTCGTTGGGGGATTGTAAAGGTAGATCGATTATTCGCTGTACTTCTCGTCCGGCATGGCATCACCGTAAGGCATGCATCGAAGTTTTCTTTATAGTGGAGAGAGGTGTTAGCTGTTCAAGTTGGCATAAAATCTGTTGTTTGGACTGCTGTCAAAGTCAATTGCTGGACGCTCTCTTGAAGGGATTTTTGTTGGGGACGACAACGACGCGCTTGGTGTGGAAGAACTCAAGACGAGGAACCCGTTCACCCGTAGCGAATTCTCCGTCCGAATCGATTCGGATAGAGGCCTCTAGCTCTAATGTCGACGCCACCCAGCGTAGATCGACGCCTTTGTTTTCGCTCTGTGGGCTGCCGCGAGTGTGTCTCAAAGAGTCTGGTCGAGCGTGGCAAGGAAGTTCCTGGACAACAGGAGGTCCATCAACGCTAAAGCGAGTTCCGGTCATTACTGTTGGATGCTGGTGCGGTCTCGATTGGTAAGGGCCGGCTCGCCCTTAATAGAGCGTTTGGACCTACACGCGGAAGATACAGCAAGTCTCTACAACTTCGGAGGGAGCCGCATGGCCACCGCTTTCGTGACGCGCACATCGTGCCGAGAGTCTCGGCCCGACTCGGGCCCCTGAAATAGTCGGCTTTCGCGGCGGGAAAGACTGAGCTCAGATGACGATGTGAAGTGAGATTCGGATCGAATAGCGGGCTGGTGATCCGTTTTACGAACGGCAACGTGCTGTATCCTGCGCTTGAGGTCGCTCGAGTCCCGCGTCGCGCTGCTCGATCGGCCGTGGAAATGCCATAGAGTTGGAACTTGTCATCGCACGCGACCCAACGCGCGAATTTTGCCGCAACGTTTGCGGCCAAAAGTGCGGGAAATAGAGTAACAGCAGACAGCGAGCGCCGTTCGACCGCACCGAGATGCAGCCAACAGACAAACGTTGTGCTCTGCTCGTCGGCCAAGCAGAGCTGCCTGAGGAAGAAAAAGATCACGCTGCTGTTTGCCATGATATGTGAGTCAACAGAGACCAAAGCTACTTGTGACAAAAATGATTTGAGAGCGGGAAAGCATTGAAAAGCGACTGGAATTATGGGCGGAGAATCCGATTGGTATCCGCTACTTGAGCGGCGCCTACCTCAGCTAGCACCTCATTCTGCAAACAGCTTCCTCCCGCACAAGAGCCAACGCCATTAGATGGACAGTGCACTGCTGTCTCGAAGCAACTCGCCAATGGACGAGTCGATCGCAGTCGTCGCGCATTCCCCACCAAGAGGAACCGGCAACGCTCGCAATTCGTGGAGAAGTTCTCCGCCGGAAGTGCCGACAAATTACGAACCTCGAGACTGGTCGACGGACGACGGCGCACAGGTCGATGGCAGTGCGAGACGCATTGCAGTCAACGGCGGAAGTGTCAGCAACAATTCCTCAGCCACAGCACCGGAATCGCTGTCGTCTGCACCAAGCAGCAGAGCTGGCAACAGCTTCCGAGGCACTTCAGGGGCCAATCCTGACACAGCGACGACATCCGTCAAGTCGCCGGAAGCAGCACCAACTACACCGCCAGGGAGCGCCACAGTCCGCCCGTTGACTTTGTATGGCAAAAACATCTTGCACATCATCCCGATCGGGTCTACTGGAGCTGCGGGGGCGGACTCGAACCCTGTCAAGTGGTCCGATACGCTTGGTGCAGACGACACTGAGGAAAACATCTCCATTCGAGACCCGCACTTCGACCTCACCAATGGCAAAATCTCCAAACTGTTTTCTCTGTCGAATCCGAACGGTACGATATCCCCGCTCAAAGTGATGCTGTCGTAAGTCTAACGTGAATTCTTGTTGTGGGGATGCAGATAAAGGAATGCTATCCTACGAAGGCTTTCGATGCGGATTGGAAGCCATGGGGATCGCTTGTGATAACAACAGACAATTCCAAGAGTTCGTGGATGAAGTAGACGACGACAAGAGCGGCGACATATCGTACGACGAGTTCCTCTGTGCCATCCAGGAGATCAAACTGGCTCAGCTGTTCAGCGACGCCTTCATACGCACAATGCCGCAGCTGAACGCGAGTTTGAACTCTCGTACACAGCCGACGCTCGGCTCGATCGAGTACTCACCTGACCGCATCCGCAGTGTCTACCCGATCAATCAAATCAAGAGCTTCATCTACTCGACCAAGCCGGATTGGGCTACAGTTCGCTGGATCAACGTTGAAGGCATCGACACGCTTCTCATGCGCCGCCTGTCGGTGCGGTATCGACTGCATCCATTGGCTGTGGAAGACATTATTGGTCCGGACATGAAGCGAGCCAAGTATGTCAAGTACGACGAGCACTCATTTCTTCTGCTGCAGACTCTGCATGCTCGAGACATGTCGTCTGTCAAGGCCTACCAAAACATGTACCGAGCGTCGCACTTCATGTTGCCTGAGGATGACTCGCCGTTTGATCTCATGACTCAGACAGAACTCATCTCCAGACTGGAGAAACTGGAGCTTGGCCGGGTCTTGACTCCTCCGGAGCAACTCAGCTTGTTTGTGATGGAAGGAGTTCTCATCAGTGTGCAGGCGTCGGGAGCGAATACGCTGTGGCCAGCACTCAAGCAGCGACTTCACATCTCCTACTCGAAAGTTCGTCAACACAGCACAGCGTTCCTGGTCTACACCATCTTGGACGTTTGTGTGGACGAGCTGTGGCCCATCTCACAGACGTTTGGTGCTAAATTGCTGATGCTCGAACGGTTGATGTCGCTCGAGCCTTACAACTTCGATTTGGGTCGGATCGCGACCTTCACCAAGCAGATCAAAGGTCTGAAGATACACTGCAAGCCGATGCGCGAAGTCATCTCAAAACTGATCGCGTCGAACGACTACCAAGGAGAAACGCTTCAATACTTTTCAGATGTGCAGGAACACCTCGCCACAATTGAAGAGGAGTGCGAACACCATCTAGATCGCTGTCGGAGTCTCGTGGACGAATTCAACAACGACAGAGCGTCCCAGCAGAACGACGTGAGCTACATCTTGGCTCTCATTGCGGCCATTTTTTGCCGGCACAATTCCTGACAGGCGTGTACGGCATGAACTTCCCGTACATCCCAGAGACGACGTATCACAACGCATACTTTATCTGGTGGGCCGTTATGCTTATCGTGGCTGGCTTGATCGTGTTCTTCTTCAAGTACAAGCGGTGGCTTTAGAGGGCACCATCCAGTTTTTGCTGTTCGAGAAGCAAGTTTATGCAAGTAACGGATGCGCTATATTACCTTCGTTTTAAAAAGTAGTGCCGAGTCAAACCCTAAAAAGTTATCTCAGATTTTATATAGGCGTTTGTATACTGTAACCGGTTTTCGTACCGGTATTAACGGTAACGAGCTTGGTATTAAAGTTTACCAATTGTCACTTCTCTGTACCGCTTTGTAGCGCAATACTGACCTCAACGGACTGAGCAAGCAACACTAGCTGTGCAGTTTGCGAGTATTGGCGCCATCTAAACATTCCCTAAAATGTGTGAGGATGTTGACCCGATCAGAGGATTTCTGCCCTCACACATTTCTAGGTCGCGTTCGAAGTTCTTGGATGCACACAGTAAATTCGCGAGTTCTGAATGTTGTGTTCAGCTGGACAGAGACTTACGACTTGTTCGAGCTAAGTTGGGATAGAAAAATGGGTGAAGGCATTCGCGAAAGCAAGATCCATGGCGGGATTATCATCTCATTTTGTTTTTAAGATATGCGGTAACACTCGGTATTTTTAAAAGAGCACATTATTTTTGCCTAGATCCTAATCCAGTCGTTTATAGTTGCGTAATGAAGGTTTTTATCTCGCCAAAACCCTATCAAGTTCAGCGAACTGATGTAAGGTCGTCTAAAACCTCGTAGAGCACTATGCTACGTCCAGGTGAGCTGTCAAGCACTCAAAACTGTTTCTTTCGTCAGTTGTTGATGATTCGCTGACCTTTGTGGCCAACGCCACCAATTGCATCAAGATACTTGCAATAACGCTATTGCTCAGCTCCACATTGGGGCCCTCCGTGACCGCCTCGAGAACTGCCATCATCGAGGTGCTATACAACAACAACCGTAGTTCCAAACAAACTTGTATCCATCGTTGCAAGACTCTCTTGACAAGCAGGTCTTTCGCTCGGTCGGGACACACAAAAACACCGGCGCCGGCTTGAGCTAACGTACTTCTTCCATGCTAGACTTCATTCTGTGCACCTGAGGTGAATTTTTCGGGATGAAATGCCGACGCATAGCAAAGGTTTCTCAAGTCGAAGCCAGACTTGAAACTCACCACGCGTGCGATCTTCTTTACCTACGTGAAATCGACCACTCTAAACCATAAAACCTTGGGCTGTCGCCGTGGGCTTCATGTCAGTATGCGGTACTGCTGTTGAGCCGGCGCCAGGAGTAGGTAGCCGACATAACCACAAACAAATCATATCAAACCCACGTGAAATCGACCACTCTAACACCGATAATTCGCTGCAGGCAAGGGTGACAAAAATCCTTTATCAAGGTTCTCCACTTGAGGGGAGGGGGAGTCTTACGTAAATAGTGAATCCGTGCTGGCCGCTAATGCTAAACCATTAAGCTTCCGACAGTATATCGATCTGCAAGCAGTAGCACGTTCCGATTTCCGCCAATTGGGTGTCGTTCAGGGCTCGATAAAATCGAGTATCCGTAACAGTAAGTGCCCATAATATTATTGCTATTAATAACGAACCCCTGCAAACCAATACAGTTCTATAAAGCACAGTCGTTTCCCGCTGGAAACACATCCATGACTTCGCCACCAGCCAACCTGACGAATGGCTGTGAGCGAGCGAGCAGTGGCTCAAACCGAACCTGTTTCATTATGCAATTTGCACCGCTCAAGTCACACCACCACCCAACTACCTGCAACCTCCAGACCTTTAGCACTATGACCCCTAACCCCTTGCTCGCTCGCAGCTGTGCTCTTTATTCCGAACGGCGGTAACTACTTCCAATGTCAGCTCTTTTTTTTTTTTTTCGTAGAAAGCAATCCCGTGGCACTGGATGCACCAACTTGATGGACCATCTGAATTACCACCACTTAGGCACCTACGAGGACGAGTTTGGAGCTGTTCAAGGTCGAAAGGGGAGCCTCAGCGCGTACGTGAAAAAGGTGTCTTATCACGCACAGTGTATGATTGGATGGACTGAGTCGTAATGGAAAACCTCGAGTTGTCCATGTGTGAGAAGATCAAGACGCGCAAATACACACACCTGAAGCCTTTGAGCGCTCAAACTAAAGAGAGAGAGAGAGTGTTTACTATCGAGGAGGTAGTGCATGCCGGATCAAGCAAGAACTGCGTGGCGAGCACACCACAGAGGCCGGATAATTAGTGTGACCCACAGTAATTGTACATCCACAGTAATTATGTCCATGAGGACATTTCAAAGTTAATCCGCTATTTCCGAAATCTGCCTTGATAATCGGTCGAAACAGCCGTTGGATGACCTACAGCGATTTTTGTGCTTGTCATGTGTTCCAACTGCTTGTTGCTGCGCTCTCTACGCCCTCATGTATCTTTGGCATTTGAAGCACCTTTTCCCTCAGTCGAAAGACTTGAGCTCCAGCAAATCAACTATATTGAGGGCTAACACAAGTGTAATAAGACCATGACTGTAAGGAAAAGTTCATGTGTAGCATAATGAAGTCCATTCTATTTTTATGTAAGTTTTGTATAGTATGTTGAGGTTCTATCCAAGTGTCAGAAGCCCTTGCAGCGAACGTGTCCACCTTGCTTCTCGTCGACCGGGATGCCGCAGAAAGGGTGATTACTGTTGCCGCAGAAAGGATTGTTACTGTTGCCGCACACGTCGCATGTACGGGAGACTTGGGAAGAGTCTTCATGGCAGCCACTGCACAACATGATCTTCTGCTTGTCTGAGGCTGCTCTCTCACGTGCTCAATGGCGGAATTAACAAATATTCTTCTCCAGCCAACCCTGCCACTTGCTTGGCGCTCTACTGGCTCTTGTGGTGGCAGCTAATTAGTGTTACTTGGCCGCTGGTGTGGACTCTAGCAAATTAGTGTGGGCCATGCTATTTGTGCGCCCACACTAATCTCCCACCCACACTAATGACACGTTTCACTGTACCTTCAACTCTATGGCAAGCTGGTTGATTTGGACAACGACATCGCTGACTTTATCCCAACTGCGCATGAGCACTTGAGACTGAAGGCTCTAGGCGTGGACCTAGAAAATATCTAGAGCATCGGCCTCAAGCTGCAAGCCGAGAAAGGGGCTAATCTGTAGGACGTGTGCGCGCTGTTCGATCACATCATCTAGCACTTTCCAACCATGAGCGATCAGTTGGGACCGAATTCAGCTCTCGTGAAGCTTCTTCAATTTGAGAACGGCGTGGTGAAAGCGATCGCCGGAAATGAAAGCCTGGTGACCCGTGGGGAGCGCCAAGCCGTTGTAATACTCCCCGTCCGATATAAACTGCCAGTGAAGCCGAAAGCACTAGCACTACGAACAGCCCAATTAAGAGATCATTTGTCGACGCGGCACTCGACACTCAAATGACGCCAGCTTCTCGATGTGACCTTTCGTGGATTCAGCCGACATCGAACGACGTTGAACGTTCGTTCTCAAGAGCTGGGGCCATGTTTTCGCGCTTGCGAAGAAACCTCAATCCAACCACGCTAGATATGACGATATTTCTGCAATACAACCCATCGCTGTGGGACAGCAGCATTGTTGCGGAGGCCGCCCAGAAAATCAGGAAAAAGAAACGGCGCGTAGATTAATCGAAGATTAAAAATAACAGCTGAATAGCTGTGCCAATATGCAGCTCGATGATCGCATGAAATAATGTTACATGGGCTTTGTAGGATCTTGTTCTTTCTGTTTGTCACGTCGGGAGGGTTCTCAAGGTACCCCCCTTCCCCTCTTGAGTCGATTGCCGATAGTCCGGAGGCCCGATCCCACTTTTGGAGCCGTTGGGACGTGGCGCAACACTTGGTCTCATATTTCTCACGAATGCAGAAAATAACACAATTATGAACTGCACTAGAATTTACACGTCAACCAATATCGAATTGCATTGCATCAAGCCCTGGTGTCGATAGCACCAATTTTAGTACGTTCTTGAACGATGGTCGGTGTAGAGTTTTCAGACTTGCTTCGTGGAAAATGACGGAACTGCTACTTTGACTGCTTAAGCCAACGAGTCTTCTTTTGACCTATTGTTCCCCATCAACACGCCAGGCTCCGCGTAATGGCCCAGAAAATGTTTCAAAAGCTATGACATCCCATCCAAGATTGCTCTAGCTCATATTCATGTGAAGACACTCCAATACAGGGGCAAGCATGAAGTTAACCAATCGATTTATGGTCGAATTAGCGTTCTCGCTGCGCCACAAAGTGCGCAACCAGCCCGCCCCAAATCCGTTCTACTTTGTTCCTAAAGTACCGATAAAAATCCATCCACTCTGTTGTAGATGTTTACGGTCTCACGAGCTTAAGAAAATGGCTATGCGGAGTGACCCTGGAGCCCGCTGCTGGATATTGACACTGAAGGTGATAAGTCTAGTGAGAATCAAAATTCACAATTCCATAGAACTGTGCTAGGTGCTGATTTTTTACTGTTAGATACTAGTATTGCTCCTTTCGTGCATTTTGGCGGCGGCTTGCTATTTGATGACGACTTAGCAGCAGCAGTAAAACGAATTATCAGCGAGTGATTAATACCTTTGAGAGGATTCACGATTTAGAAGACGAGATGCAAAAGGTGTGGCGATTTGCCGCCCGTTGAGAACGAATGGCGGGTGGCACACCCACCATTCGTTATCGTAACTTGCTGCTTACTTTACCATTTCCGTGTTGACCAGAATGACCAAATCAAGTGACCTTCGTTGGTGTGCCGTCACCCTAGTCCATGTCTACGATGTGGAGATGCCCTACGTAGCAAGCGTTTTGGGTGTATCGGTGCGGTCAATACAGAGATGGTATGGTTGGTTTCAAAGTAGAGGGAATGTTGAAGGCGTTAGAAGGAAGCAGCGCACATCGAGATGGCCACTTGATGTGTGTCATTTCGTTGGTGAATACGCTGAATCCCATCCTTGCTTCTACATCGATGAGCTGCGTATCGCACTCAAAGATCGTTTTCCTACTTTACGAAACACTTCCGAGGCGACTATTTGTCGCGCATTACGCTTTGATCTCTGCCTTACTCGGAAAATTCTAAGTAAGCGTGCACGGGAGACTGCCCCTGCCGAGATTGCGGTCTACTACAATAAGCTGTTGCCTTTCTACTCTGGCCCAGAGCCATTTTTCTTTTAGATGAGACAGCGAAAGCCGGACGAGATTGCATGCGGAAATATGCATGGGCACCTCGTGGTGCTCCTGCTGTAGTCGATCTGCCTTTAAACGAGGCGAGCGAGTATCAGTGTTAGCTGCAATGGATACAACCGGGTTTTTGCGTGGGAGATGACAAGGGGAACATTCACTCGTAAAGAGTTTCACAAAGCTTTTAGAGAGAAGGTCACACCATTGTTAAATCCGTGGCCACTTCCTAGGAGTATTGTGATTCTCGACAATGCTAAGATACACATGTATCGCGAGTTAGAGGAGTTGGTGCATTCAACTGGTGCTCTCCTCTTTTCCTTCCTCCATACTGCCCGCAACTAAACCCAATTGAGGTGTCGTTTTCATTGCTCAAGCGATGGATAATTCATCACGCCAATATGGCGTTCCCTGCTAATCCGGAAGCTGTTTTGGAGGTAGCACTAAGAGAGTGCACGCGATCAAATGATTCTATCGGAAGAAATTTGTATCGGAAGTGTGGATATTCAGCAAAGTTAGTAGAGCATGTTTTCGTAGATAGAGCAAATAATCTAATCTAGACTACGGCTTCGTCTTCAGCTTCGTCTTCTTTTTCTCTTCAGCTTCGTCTTCAGAATTTGTTCCAGTATCACCGCCATGAATGTCTTCTTCATGGTCAGCACCTTGCATGTCATTTGGCTCATTGGTTTGCGGTATCACTCTCTCACGAAATGGTGGTTGTAAATCGTATCCAGGTAGCCCGAGAACCTGTCGAAACTCTTGTATGTCAATATCGACTGGCACTAGTACGCCATTAATGCGGATGTGAACACAACGAGTAGCACGAGTAGCAGCTGCCGTAGTAATTGAAATTTCTTCACGATGCCGTTGCGCTTGGGTGTCAATATAATTCAGTTGTCGGAACGTTTCGTTATTGGGCTGGGCAATGAGAGCTCCATCAGGTTTACGGTCTTGCACAGTCGCCCAATATTCTATTGAAGCTGGTCCTGGTGGCTCGCGGCCTTCGGACTGGATCAACTGGTTGATATCTCGTGTTGCTTGGGCGATGCGACTAGCAGTAGCTCGGTGAATTGGATTAGACCTTTTACTCTGCCAGCATACAAAAACAAAGGAATGCGCTTTCCTTGGCGTCGAAACCTCGCCCAGACTGCTTTTAAAAACCCGGTGAACCCTTGGTCGTCCTCCGGCAAGCGCTTGTACTCATGTTGGCGTGCATTTACCGTCGCCTTCACGTAGATAGCAGCGTCTGTAGCCCACGTGACGGCTGGGTCTTCGATGAACAAGCGTTTTAGGCGCTCCTTCAAAACAGCGTAGCCTTCACGCACCGAAAATGATATCTCAATGGACCCCTTGTGCACTATCCTGCAGTCTGTCTGCGGCTCGCCAATCTTAATCGTCACCACGGCATCACAGAGAGAGGGAAACGCAGGCAGCTCGGCCGCCATCGCGAGATGTGTGCTGCTGAGCCGTTGGCAAAAGACGAAATGCATGCTTTTTGCACAACGAGTTCTATAATTATGCACAACGATTGCTGCGACGATTTGAGGACGCAAAACATGTGAAAGCGACAATATATAATAGGGTACATTTTTCTGATCTCGCCAAAATCAGGTACAAAAAAATAATATTTGATCTCGCTGAAACCAGTAACTAAAACATTATGAAAATACATAAGCATATCTTTTGTCCAAATTAACACACGCACACACATATCCCGCACATTTTTAAATGCTTGGAAGCATTCTGGTGAAATGAATATGTTTTGGTACCTTTCGCGAACGTTTCATCGACATGAAGTACTTAACTAGTGTGGTTTTGTAAGACACAAAAACTATGAAGAGAGAACAATGTTACCTTGAGTCTAGAAAGCCACTATGCTTTCTTTTCTTGCCGAGCTGCATAGTCCCCCTGAATCAGCGTTCTGGGTCTCTAATAGTGTAGTGTATTGGATACATATAATAGTAAGCATATTTCAGAATTCGACATTGTTCTAAACGTTTTAGAAATTGTCGTATCAGAATTCTGTCTCAGTATCTTTGACATCCGTTCAACTGTTTCCATTCATCTATGCTTATATTAGCTAATATTTTTGCAAATCAGAAACCTGTTTTTTTGTGACTGACACGATGACAGACACGAACTTTGTTGTTAAGGATAGTTAGCGATCAATACGCGGCTCTTTTAGTCACATTTTGATTTTATTTTATAGCAGAATGGTCGACCAGTCTATGTCGAGTGTTTCACACACCTCTATGTGACGTGGAAACGGAGCAAAGCCGATCCGCGCAAAACAGTAAGAGAAAGAAGGTTCGTTCGATGAGGGAATAATTGGAATTTGAACAACGATATGGGATGAGTGGTAGCATCGACGCTGCGAACTGCGGAAGCTGATCACACGGTAGCTGAGGATGGAGCGGCTCTAGATGTGAGCGCATTGAAACAATACCCGGTTATGCGGCTCATTGATTGGAACCACTCGGAACGATGTGAAGCACGCTTTTACAAGATGTGCGCAGTAATACGATGCCAATGAGAATATGAATCGATGGCTGCACGAAGGCTTCGTCTCGTTTAATTAGGAGTGGAATGAGTCATTGTGTTGGACAGCAAAAACGTGAATGAAACTGGTAATATTGGAATTTGCACATGTAGGCTAACGAATATATAACAACTTAAAAGATTTTCACGGTTGTGACATGTTAGATTTTAGAAAGTGTGGCTGCTCTTAGATTTGTATGTGTGATTGGACAAACATCGGATGCAATGACTCCAGTCCCTGGCAATTTCGTTGGCTCTCTTCAAATACACGCGGCAACTCCACGCCCCAAGTTGCTCGGTGTATCCTACCGGTTCTCACGTCGCTGAAGCCCAAAAATGTTATCCTGAACACCATCATCCGCTTTTGAGATACACGAGTGCATTTTTGCTAGATCGCCATTAATGAGCACAATCAGACTTTCTCTCGACAATCCAAGCACAACAGACTTCCAACATCACCGCGCTGAGCTCTGGAGGACTGTGTTTAGACTTCGCAGCTTGGAAATGACCGCAAAGAGATTTGCCTACAGAATCACCATCGATGGCTACACCAAACGTGTTCGTTAATCTACCTGCTGGCAAGTTCAATCGACCCAAATTCGTGACTACGTCATGTATTGGGCAAGATTGCAATATCCCTATAAGCTATCACCCGCAATGGATCATTGCAGTCTTCCCTCACAGGACGGGGATGGAGACGTCGCTATCAAGCAAGCTGGCGAGATAGTGGAAGGTGCTATAATTGGTGCTGTTGTTTTCGACCCAGGCACCGAAGCGGCCATCGATCATCCAGCTGCCGCGAGACGCCCGAGCGTGCAACCACCAGAAGAATGGGAACCATGTACATCAACAGCGTCACTCGGGGTTCTCAACAGAGTTGCTGCAGGTGACGATGCGGGAATATTACCACGTAGCCATTGCCCATTTATTGATTTCATGTGATATGAAGAGGACCAAAACATCGTGGTTTTAGACTGATGTACACACGTTTTGCAGCCTCCCCACATACACACACACATACGCACGCTTAATTCCCCGAAATATCACCTGCAACACCGCAACATCACTGAGGACTGCTTGGGCCTGTTGCCTCTGAAGGCATCAGTCTAACTTACGAACGACTAAGGGACATAGATATTCAGAGTGCAGACTGGTGACCATTGAGGACCTAATACAACACTGGTCGAAACGACAATGAAACAATCGTTTCTGTATTACCTTACTCGCTGCTACCTACCGTGATTTTAGACATGAAAATTTGACACTAAACGAGTTTTGCGTTCAGAGCGTTAGTTGCCTTAACATTCACGATAATCAAGTTTCGCACCCAGATGTAACTTTATGTGCGAGATGGATGAATTGCACATACAAAAGAAGGCTTCGACACGTACATTTTATGTATTTCTTTGGTCGTTGCAATCCTATATCTGGCCCTCGTAAATATCGTCTCCTCACAGTAGAACGCGTGCATTCGTTGTCTGAACCAAGTGTAAAACAAAGGCATAGCACCAGACCGCGTCCACGAAATCTATCCACGCGAGCAGTACGATGAGGCCAGGATTATGCGAGCCTTGATCGGTTGTGTACTTCTTCGACGGCAATTCCTTGAAACTAACGCTGGAGGATTTGGCGTGCGCCTAGTGAATCCCTATTGGTTCGATCATTGGATTCCGCGGTTAGCTACCCCCGATACCATACGAATCACCGCATTAAAAGTACGAACGGCAGCCTTTCAGCAGGTTCAACGACGTATCTCACCTTCCGAAGTCTTCCAGTCAAGAGCAACCCAGCAAGTGCATGGCTCCGCTAGCGAAGCCCATACTGACGTTGTGTGTTGTGTTGTGGTCAGAGTAGGCGATACGTGAGATCTGCCAGTACTCTAAATCTTGCAAAAGAGAGCTCGCGTCGAAGCGAGACGAGAGCAAATATTCGATGTGCTCCAAACACCAGAAGTACCAGACCACCAAGATGCGAGAACGACGTACAAAGCAGCCGATGAAGGACTTCGCTCCGTTGCAGTGCCAGTATCCTGTTGGATGTGATGACGAGAGGGCTACAAAGCCAAATAGCGATCAACGCTGGTTGACTAAAACCCACCGAGAGCGTTAATACGCTCTGACCCGTGCTCGTTATCATCGAGGGTGTACCAAGAAAAAATGGTGCCGCAACAGAGTGGAGTTCTCAAGAAGTGATCGCAGCTGAACATGGTGGTAATATTGCGGTTTCCGAGGATGCGGGGACAGATCACGATCGAGGGTAAATTATACCACCGCGTCGAAGTGACGTGACGTTGATGGAGGAGGCAGTGAGAGGAAATGATACGGCACAACACGGGCCCGAGTCGATGTTGCTCATCGGCAGAAAACGCACGACAGACAACGTTACGTAAACATGGACGGCAGTGCTGGGGTGCAAGACTACAACAGATAGAGACACGTACGCAAGCTATGGAACCTTCGCGTTCTTCATCCGCCCGTGCCGCGCCGTCACCTGCATGCTCCAGGGCGAAGCGAGGCAATCAAGGCCAGCGCTGACTGCAGTTCCCGCCATTGCCCGTTCCGCCGGTGGCGTTGGCTGCATGCTCTCCGCAAACGGTGTACGTGCTGGTCCCGGTGTCAATGGCTATCAATTTTCAGGACCCAGCAGTCGTGCTAGGAGAGATCAGCCAAGTGACCCAGCTCGAAGTGACAATGTGTTCTGAGTTATGGAAGACGAATGGTGTTAGGTTAACAGATAGGGCGCCGCTTATAATAAGCGTACTAAAGAATGCTTTCCTCGTGGTATGTTATCAATCGATTTCGATTAACATATAGAACAGCATCGAGCTCTAACACCTATGTAGACTTTAGCAGAAGATAGCAGCAAGATAGACTTCAGAAATATGCGCAGTACCCCACTTCGTAGCCGATGTTCTACTACAGTAGCGTTAGTTTGCCGTCGCCAGTAGCAAACTGTCATCTTGATTAAGCTGTAACACACGTAAACGATTTTGTGAGAAGATAAGCACTTAGTGACATTGAGACAATTAATCCTAGCACTTCTTCGCAAGTTCTCTCCATGTCATCAATGCTGTCTTTACTTAGCATAGGCCAGCATGATTACTTACCGCGGAGCTTCAGCTGCCGATTCTTCTCACCATCCTCCTCTGCTCCGTCTTCTTCATCGCCTGAATCTTGGCCTTGCTGTTTCTCCTTCAGAATTTCGCCGCGGGCGTCACCTGCCACTGCTTGAATTTCCTGCGCGATTTCATGTTGCTGCCGAAAGATATTTTACGCGCAGTTGATGGTCGTCACGACGTCGAACATCCTGCCGATGGATTTCATTCGCACAGGCATTCACGTAAGCATGCCCTGCTGAATCAGCAGCACGTGAGTAGGCAATATAAGCTCGACGTCGCACATTTGCAGCAAATAGAACCTCTCCACTCCGAGAGTAATTGGCTTGCCCGAAGTGATGTTGGACTCTCATCGCCACCATATACCCGTCGAAAGCAAAATTCTCCCTGACGACCATTTGGCCTCGGTAGTCTTGAGCGGCTTCCATGGCAAAGCGTAACATGAGAGTCACTAACGCGCAGAACGAAGCCTGTCGCAACTATAGTCTATTAGATTGAAGTTGGAGTTTTCGCAGAAAAGCAAAAACGATGTTGATTGACAGCGTTTTGACTGCTGATGAACATCTTAACATACTCAAATTCAAAAGGTGAATACTTTTTTCTAGCGGCAGCATACATCGTCAATATGTAGTTTATCCCTTCCTCCAGCACTTCATCCCGAATTTCAAATCATTCCCGTGTCCTTCGTAAGTGCTTCACCGATAATCTGCGGCTGGATGCAGTTTATGCTTCACCTAGCTCTCTCCTTCATTAACCGTCTTCGCGGGGCTCATCTTGCTGCTGTCAACACCCTTTCGAAGTGCTGTTTAACTGAGACCTACAGGGCTAAACCTCAAACGACAAAAAAAATGCATTTGAGGTCAGTTTCAGGATATTCTGCTTTTTAAGACTTCAAATCACGACTATCTTCAACTGCAAAAATACTGATAAATATGATAGGGACCCGTTACACCTCGCTGATGTCAACCGCGACCATTTTCAATTTCACACGAAAGGACGAGAACAGCGAATATGACCAAGAAGCGTATGTCGTAGATACTCGCACTTCGTTCATTTCAACCTAATAAAACGTGTTTCTTGTGCTAGGCTTGAGCACGGTCGTCGCACCTAGTGAAGATGGAAATAACTCATGGAGAAGTGCTCCACTAGAAGTGCAAACTAGTTATGAGCCTCGGGACTGGTCAACAGACGATGGCGCTCGAGTCGATGGCAGTGCGAGACGCATCACAGTCAACGGCGGAAGTGTCAGCATCAATTCAGCGACTACAGCACCGGAATCGCTGTCGTCTGCACCAAGCAGCAGAGCTGGCAATAGCTTCCGAGATAGAGCGACAACACCCGTCCAGTCACTAGAAGCAGCACCAACCACACCGCCAGGGAGCGCCACGGTCCGCCCGTTGACTTTGTACGGCAAAAACATCATGCACATCGTTCCGATCAGCTCTGCTGAAGCTACAGGAACGGCCCCAAACACCGTCGATTGGTCCGACACCTTTGACACCGACGACGCTGAGGACAACATCTCTATTCGAGACCCGCACTTCGACCTCACCAATGGGAAAATCTCCAAGCTATTTGCTCTGTCGAATCCAAACGGTACGTTCGCCTCTAATATGCCCTATTCAAGTCGAAACTCACGTGAAATTTTGCTGTCTGATGTAGATAAAGGAACGCTAGCGTACGAGTCCTTTCGATGCGGGTTAGAAGCCATGGGGATCGTTTGTGACAACGACCAGCAATTTCAAGCGTTCGTGAGCGAGGTGGACGATGACAGGAGCGACGACATCTCGTACGAGGAGTTTCTCTGTGCCATTCAAGAGATTAAACTGGCTCAACTATTTAACGACAATTTCATCCGAACGATGCCGCAGCTGAATACAATGAGGAGCCATCGATTGCAGCCAACGTCGTTGGGATCGATCGAGTACTGTCCTGATCGGATCCGCAGTGTCTACCCGATCAACCAAATCAAGAGCTTCATCTACTCGACCAAACCGAATTGGGCTGCAGTTCGCTGGATCAATGTCGAAGGTGTTGACTCGCTTTTGATGCGGCGTCTATCAGTAAGATACCGACTGCATCCATTGGCTGTGGAAGACATTATTGGTCCGGACATGAAGCGAGCCAAGTACGTCAAGTACGAGCACTCGTTCCTTTTGCTGCAGACTCTGCATGCTCATGATGTACTGACTGTCAAAGACTACCAAAGCATGTTCCGAGCCTCGAAAAGCGTCTTGCCTGGGGATCGCTCGCCATTTGATCTCATGACTCAGACAGAACTCATCTCCAGACTGGAGGAACTGGAAATTGGTCGCGTGATGACTCTGCCGGAGCAGCTCAGTCTATTCGTGATGGAAGGAGTTCTCATCAGTGTACAGGCGTCGGGTGCGAATACGCTGTGGCCAGCACTCAAGCAGCGACTTCACATCTCCTACTCGAAAGTTCGTCAACACAGCACAGCGTTCCTGGTCTACACCATCTTGGACGTTTGTGTGGACGAGCTGTGGCCCATCTCACAGACGTTTGGTGCTAAATTGCTGATGCTCGAACGGTTGATGTCGCTCGAGTCTCGCTACTTTGATTTGGCCCGGATCGCGGCGTTCACCAAGCAGATCAAAGGTCTGAAGATGCACTGCAAGCCGATGCGCGAAGTCATCTCAAAACTGATCGCGTCGAACGACTACCAAGGAGAAACGCTTCAATACTTTACAGATGTGCAGGAACACCTATCTACAATCGAAGAGGAGTGCGAACATCGCTTGGATCGCTGTCGGAGTCTCGTGGAAGAATTCAACAACGACAGAGCATCCCAGCAGAACGACGTGAGCTACATCTTGGCTCTCATTGCGGCCATCTTTTGCCGGCGCAATTTATGACGGGAGTCTATGGTATGAACTTCCCGTACATTCCGGAGCTCAAGTATTACTACGGATACTTCATCTGGTGGGCCGTTATGCTAGTCGTGGCTGGTCTCGTTGCGCTCTTCTTCAAATTTAAACGGTGGCTGTAGGCTTTTTATCCTAGCAGCGATATATTGGCATGGCTAATCGATTTCGATTGTTGACCAGTAACTGTTGACAACAAAATCAAAAGAATTGGACTACTCAATGATAAGTTTTGTCGAAAGCCGTTCATTCCTGTTCACTTACGACGATGCGAGTCTGCTTTCAATTCCTGATGCCATTGGGGTTTTGACTTTCGTCTATGAAGAGAGCCTCACCCAAAGTTTTGCTGAGTGCCGCTGTGTTATCCTGGAATTTGCAAAGTCCCGAAATCTGTCGACGACACAATCGACATTTTCGTCAAGCGATTCCCAGCGACCATCGAGAGCACTGACCTCGCCACCAACGTATTACTCTTGCAAGGTGGTCCTGGGAGTACACGAACAAGGCAAGTGTATGGTGGTAGCTACGGCACCGCAAGATGACGACTGCAAAACTCACTTCAAGTCCAACAGCCTTCGGAAGAGCGCCGAAACTTGATCGAACAGTTTGACAAATATCCGAATTCGACGTGTGTAGCTCGATGGGACGTCCAAACCCTCTGAAAACCCTCGGTTCGCTGCTGGTGGATGCGTGAACGAGATCGCTAATCCCCGCAGTTATCTACCGATACCTGCGCTGTTCGTCCAACGATGTTAACGTCTTGGCCTTCTTCTAGAAGAAACTGTACGGCAGCGAGATTGCAACGCCAAAGACCAAGACGACGCGTACACGTCGCATCTGCTGTACTCTTTGATCGTGTACTCCGAGATGTGGGAGACCTCGCAGCCTGCTATGAAGGAGATCACCAAAAGTTCACGGATTTCCACATCTCCGACATTGGATTCTTCGACGTGGAGGAATACTGCGCATACTCCAACGTGGACTCCCCGACTTGCTATCAATTTAATGCAGCAATTTCGACGCCGACGGGATCATCTCACGAGCGAGACCAGTACTGGAACAAGAGCGCCGTCATCCCCATGCAAGCCAGCGTTCTGCTACTCAGTGGCGGACTCGATGCACGGACGTCTTCTAGAAGCTTTTGACGGGGACAACAAAGAGCTCGTCACGTTCGACTACGCCACCCATGGGGTTATTGCGACCTCGTCGTCCAACGACACGAACGCAATCGCGCCGTGTGGAATGCAGGTGCTGGCCTCGTGCGTGGAAAACGACGGTGACCTGACGCGTCTGGACAAATCTTGCATCGACGACGTGCCAGCGTTCACCATGACAGCGTCAACAGTAATCGTCACCCAGTACGTCTCCACTGACGAACGTGGAGAATGTGACGGTTGTTGTACTGGGCAAGTCCGGCTTGTTCAGACAACAACATGATCTTGTATCCAACTAGGAAATGCCGCAGTGATGTGATCAATCGCGTTCCTGTCCTTGGTGCAACCGCTGATCAAGAAGCGGGTTATGATGACGTCCTGAGCTTGGCCGCTAGCTTTAGTGGAGTTAGCTCTTGCGTGTCCTCCACTTGGTGGGAAGGCATGTGAGTTGGCAGCATCGTTGAGTGTGTTCGAGCTGACCTGGCAGCTGCTTCTTGGCCTCGTGAAGTCGCTCCTGGTGTGTCTGTAGTTGCGCTTGCTTGTTCTTGGTCAAGTCCGCGCCTTGGTTCGCTGGTTTAATTGCTCTCCGACAGAGTGGACAGTGTTGACAGCCTGGGAATTGCAATTTCGAGCTGTGCGGCAAGTGTCAGACGTCTCCAACCTTTCAAGAACCCCGGTGGAACCAGTGCGTCATGCTGCGGGCGTACTTGTTTGCTGAGTCGAGAGCGAAGCCAATTGAGAAGTGAAGGACGCACGAGAGAGACTCCGCTATTTTTGCAGCCAAGCTGAAGTGCGTTGTTGTGATCTGCTTGTTGATCAACAGCTGAGCCAAGCACAGGAAAGCGATTGTTCACGTCGGTGCAACCTTGTTCAATTAGAAAATTACGTCGGTGTCAGTGTTGGTGCTCGCTTGGTGATGCAGGACGGAAGCCTTCGCCTTCTTCGATAATCACCGACATGGCCTCGGCTGTAGACAGCTGAACTCTCATCACACCCGAAGGTCCTGCAGTCGGCGGTTCATTTCCAAGCTCAGTCTCGATCAGCTTCTCACGCATCGATTTCCAGCCTGAAAGACTCAGCTGCGGACCGCGAGGAGATCGTGGCGGTCGTCGCGGTTGCACTGGCGGGTGGAATTGTAAGCCTACCAACCACAACAACAATAAATTGAATCCAACAGTCAACTTTCATCAGAGTTCGACCACGTACAGGGTCCGTAGTGCAGTAGTGTTCTCTTCAAACAAATCGTGAGCACTGTGAACATGAAGAACGTGGCGACTCCGGCAGCAAGAACCAACAAAATGCTGCCGAGTTTGGCCGTCTCGTAGGCTGGACACTCAGAGTGGATGACGGTGGAATCACGAGTTTCTCTCTCGCAGACGGCGATGCAGATGCAGCCACCCTCTCCAGTACACGTCGGTGAAGACGTGACCTTGCCGTCCTTGGCGTATTCCTCCAGCCAACTGTAGCGACAAGTTGTGCACGTTTGATCCGTCGACCCGCAGTACGACAAAGTCGACGCCAGGTAGTAAGTGGCCCCTGGAAGGAGCGACGACGTGCTCACACACTGTCCGTAGTTGCCTACAGCACACTAAAAGCCGCCACTTAGTTGTGGAAAGTAGTTCAAATGACGACTGAGCCTACCGTGTCTCCGACGACGCCGACATTGAGGCAGTCGGCGCAGGATCGCGAGTGCTCGCAGCTCTCCCCGGCATACCACGTACATGAGTCTCCACTAGTCGACACGTTGGCGGGGATCGAGATCTCGCCGGAGTTGCTGCCACTCATGGCGAAGTTCTTTCGAAGTGACTAGTCCGACGTGACTACGGTTGTGTCGCCATCGGCACCGCCGCCAAGGTTTCTTCGGCGTGAGGAGTTCCGTGGTGCCGCCAACTTCAACATGACACAGCTAAATCGGCGAAATACGTCGACTTAACTCCATCTGACGACTTATCTTCCTCAGCAAGAGCTCTCAGTCAATTCGAAGACGTGCAAGTTCGATAGCAATAAAATATTTTCCGGCTTACTAGCGTTCACATCTGAGCAGCCATGTAGTACGTTCCTTCGTCTCTTCTGGGCGATGCTGGAGCTGGTCGTTGTGGTGGTGGGCCCACTTGCACCGTCACTTCAGGCGCTGTTGCTAACGCTTCAGTGCTTCGTGCAGTCGCGTCGAGTTTTGCAGTGCTCCCCTGCACAAACGTGTGCTCTGTCTCGATGAGCTTCTCTCTCATCGATTTCCATGCTGTCAAATTCAGTTGCGGTCCTGACGGTGGCGGTCGAGGGATTGAACCAGGTCCAGCAAACCGCTGCGGGATGGCGTGGCGGAGACACCGCCGAATGCCCAACGCTGCGAGGACCATCCAGACACAGACGGCCATGGCGATTATGATGCAGATTCTCGTGCCCGACGAAAACGTGTCGGACGAGGTGGTGACTTGGCTGCACTCGTAGTCGATCACTGTCTGCTGCCAGTCCGGCAGCTCACAGGCCGCGACGCAGACGCAGCCGTCGGTTCCTTTGCAGTACGTCGTCGTCCCCACACTTCCGTAGTTCTCGTAGTTAGAGGTCCACTCGTTGACGCACGTAGAGCAGATCGAGTCGTTGGCACTGCAGTACGTGTAGTTGGCGGCTGGGAAGTAGCGTTTGATCGGTTCATAGTACTCTCGTTCCTCCAGGTACTGCTTGTAGACCGACATGCTGACGCACGCTCCGTCCGGGTCGATGGCGCACTCGTCGGTCGAGAGCAGCGTGTTGAGGCAGTCGTACCCGGTGCGAGGCTGCGTGCAGTTGCTGTCGGCGTACCACATGCACGAGTCGCCAGTGTTGGAGCTCGTGGTCTTGGTCACGGTCTCCGCTACGCCTGCGTCGCTGGAGTTGGAGCTTGAGCTGCCGGAAGTCGACATTTGGACGCTGGTCGGCGAAATCGCTTGTGGGTGTTGCAGCCCGTGGAGAGGTCTCCATTGCTGCAGTGCCTTTGTGCCGACCACCGACTTTTAGTTGGCCAAGCACTGCAAGCACTGCAAGACCAATCACGCCGTGGTGCGTGGACAGCCATGCGTTTCTCTGCAAACTGAAGATGCTCAAAATGTGACAAGAGCTGCGGGAATGGCGACGAATATGATCGTGGTGGTGGAGGCGAATGTCTTAGGACTAGTGCTTCATTAGAGAGCACGACTATCCATACGTGTATCAATGACATCGATTTGAGCATACTAGTCCGCAAAACTCGCTTGATAGATGCAGCGCTTCAACGTCAAAAAGGACCTTTCTTAAAGATGCTGCGTGTCCTCCGGGACAAAGACCACTCCAGATCGAGTTGGTTCATCTACTACCGCTAGTGCAATCAGGCATCGGAGAGGCTGGATGGTAGTTTCCTCCGTCTTCCAACGAGCGCCGTCTGGGAAGGTCGATATTCGACTCGCTCGACTCCATACCCTCCAGCATCGCTAACTCGGCTCCGATCGCTTCCTGCTCCGACGCAATGAGCTTTTCTCGCAGCGCATTCCACGCTGTCAACTGCAGCTGTGGCCCTCGCTGTGGCCGTCGGACGATCGGAATTTCGTACTCGACTACAGAGCAGCAAAAAGGTTAGAAGACCATTGCAGTAGCTAGACGGTTTGCAAGCAAACGTACCAGACTCGGTAGGTCGTCGTCGACGCCCTCGGAATAGCAACTTGATGCCCCAGAGGCCGATCAATACGCCAAAGGCGAGCCCAACAGCCAGCGCGAAGCCGATTCGAGAAGCTGTCGACGGTCTCTCGCCGCTCACAGCACTTCCACCACCGCTGCACTGGTCTGTGATGACTGAGTTCTGCCAGTCGGGCAGCTCGCAGCGAGCCAGACACACACAGCCGTTGCGACCGGTGCAATACGACGGAGAGCCGACATTACCGGTCTTCTTGTACTCGGAAACCCACTGGGAAGCGCACGACGAACACATCGAGTCGTCGGCACTGCAGTACGCATACTGACTGGACGAATAGTACTTGTAGTAGATGCCAAACTCCTGCTGCTGACTTAAGAAGTTGGCATAGTCTGCCAGACTCACACACATACCGTTGGGCATGATGGCACACTCTCCATCGGAGACTTGGGTATTGAGGCAGTCGTAGCACGAGCGAGGGCGCTTGCAGGCTGAATTTGCGTACCACGAGCATGAGTCGGCGGTGTTGGAGCTCTTGGTCTTCCTCACGACGATCGAGTCCTCTCCAGCATTGTCGCCCATGGAAGAAGCGGAAGCAGAGTGTGAAGAGTTCATCTTGCTGGTCGCCATTAAGATAGAGACTGCAGCGATACAGAGACGGAAGCTTTCCTATTCCTCCGACGCGCTTACCGAATCACTGGAATCGCACACCACATGAACGTCAGCCAGATGAATTTTTGCCAACACGTGGCGAATTTACCTCGCTCCATCTCTTCATGGCAAAAGAGATTATGAGCACGATTGTCGACCAGCTGTAGGGTGGTTGGCTGCGCTGCTTTCTAATGTCCTGCTCCAAATGAGCAATAAAGCACACAACGCAGGGTCCTAGTTACAACATGCATTGCTCCGGATAATAGTTTCTCTCTCGCGCCCGAAGCTGCGTACGAACAATCCGCCATGGCTGTTTGCCGAGAGACTTGAGATCCTTTGGACGGTCTTACTACAGGTCTGTCCGGTGCTGCGAGGCTTCACGTCCTTGGCGGTCGAGTTGGCTGGGCGACGCTGGCCGGAACCCGTCGCCATCCTCCACGCGAACCGCAGTAGCAAAATTGTTGGTCGGTGCTGCAGCGTCGCGCTGCAGCGTCACTGGCTCTCCGTTCACAAAGCCGTTCTCCGTCTCGATGAGTTTCTGACGCAGCGAGTTCCACCCACTCAACGAGAGCTGCGGTCCTTTCGGCGGCGGTCGCGTCGGTCGCGCTTCACGATGGCGAACTACGAAACAACAAAACACAATTGTCAGTCTAGTAGTGTCCTCTAGTAATCCAAACTCCACTCACAAGCAACGTCGATGTTCCTCCGCTGCACGAACTGCCGCACTCCCCACGTCGCGAAGGCCAGCAGCAGCGCCACAGCCACACCCACCACCACCGACACGGTGATCCTCGTGGCCGTTGACGTGCCAGAGACCACGCCGTCTGCGCTGCTGCTGAAGCTGCACTGATCGTTGATGGTCGCTTCCTCCCAGTCCTGCACCTCGCAGTCCGCCACGCAGACGCAGCCGTTGCTGCCCGTGCAGTAGGACGGGTCCCCGCTGCTCCCCGTGCTCTCAAACGTCGACTGCCACGTCGACGTGCACGCTGCACAGACCGAGTCGTTGGCGTCGCAATAAGTGTATTCAGCCGAGGGAAAGTACCGCTGCAGGGGCATGTAGTAGTAGCGGTTGGCCAGGTAGGCCTGGTAGGAGCTCATGCTGACGCAAACGCCGGACGGGTCGATGGCGCAGGAGTCTGAGCTCAGCAGCACGTTGAGGCAGTCACGGCACGTCCGGGGCCGGGCGCAGGCGCCGTCTGCGTACCACGTGCATGAGTCGCCGGCGTTGGAGCTGCTGGTCTTGCCCTGTCCGGCGTCCTCGAAGGCGCTCGCGTTGGTAGACCCGGAAGCGGAATTGTCCATTTGCTAGTCGAACGTAACCGTTGGAGATCAAAACCTGATAACGCCACGACTGACGAGGACGACCGACTTGGACGATGGAGGAGCTTCTTGGCCCTTGGGAGGCTTCTCGACCTGCTTGCAGCTTGCTGGACTGGATGGGGAGTGTCTTACGATGGCGAAAGGGATCCCGCTTGAGGTTTGACAGCGGAGAAAGCCGGTGACACATCCATCAGATTCGATCTCTGTACAGGAACACTTGAGAAGAGTATGGTTTCGATTAGAGAACTGTGCTCGAGGACTAAAGAAGCGATAGTGAACGCCGAGTGAATCCCAGGTGATTATGATCCACTCATATTTGTCAAAGAAAGAGCATTGTCGATGGCTACAGCAACTTGTCCGACATGAACAACAAGACATCTCTGTCAACTGACTGAATCGAATGAAACTAAGGAGGGCCATTTCTACCGAATAGCTTTTCCCAAATAGAGTACTGTTCTGTGTCATTGTCCGTAAGGCGCTGGTCTAAGTAAAATACCTGAAACTCGTTCTGGAAAATAACAACTGCTCATTGGTCAAAACATTCGGAGCAGTCGGAACGGCTTTCGGCACAACACCCGTTTTGTATCGGGTGCTCAGAACTCCTCCGTGAGGCGTTCTGAAGTGGGAATGAGTTTGCCTTCTCTCCCGGTATTTACTCTCTTTTACTACTTCGTTTCACTCACTCGAGAAATGAAGACCCAGCACAATTAACAACTGACCAAGCGTTTCCGTAGGAATGGCAGTCAAAGCGACGGTGGTCGTATTGTGTGTGCCGCAGTGCGTTTGCACAAGCGTCACAGCTCCGTGCAGTGACCGTCGAAGACTCGGTGGGATGCCAAGAGAGCATGTCAATACGTTCGCATCTACAGCTTTCTACAAGGCCATGATCAGTAAAAGACCAAGTGGTTCCACCACAAAATGCGCTGTGATAAGCGTACTTTTCTTGCCGTGGTGACCCGTGTTCCGCAGCACTGAAAAGACCGTATTCATCACAACACCAAGTTCGGGTACACAAACGCGTGGCAGTGACGCTAGTTTACCTTTCTACCGACAGCACGATCGACAGCGCCGCAACTCTCATGGGCGTTGATGGTGAGAGCAGCGAGGGCAAGGTGTAACCAAGACACTGCACCTCGTCGCGGAGCCACGCGTGGATAGCGTGTATGCAGGTGCGATGGAACCGCGACAGCGTTCAAGATGCTGTGGTTGCTGTGAAGCAGCAACTGCAACGGGAACGGCAACCACGAAGCGCGTGGGTGCAAAAGGATGCGTCAGAGGACGCGCTCTGTAGGTGAGCTAGAGGTAGACAAGTCGAACTAGACCTCACTCTACATTTCAATCTCTCACTTCCGAAAATACACACTACTCATCAAGTCGACTACAGTCTTCCTTCCGTTGTGCACTCCAGTTCCAAGTATGGGCATGTCCAAGTCCAGTGCTATAATCTACATTTACCAAGTTTTGAAGGTATTACGGCGCATGGCGAGGCATGTGATCTACATGCGACACACCGACATCAAAATTACCTTTGTAAGAACTGGGTTTGAGCGTATTGCAGGATTCCCTGACGTTGTTGGGGCTGTCGATGGCCCACTGATTCGGATTTCTCGTCCTGCTGAGCATGGAGACTATTATTGCCGAAAAACTTCCCGGCCGTCAATATGCAGGCGGTAGTGGATCATACATCCCGTTTCAGATCGTACTGCATTCGTGCAGGTTCTATCAACGATCAGGCTCTGTGGAATCAATCTGGTTTCCGTAACAACACATTAATCCTAGCGGTATTCATCTGCTTGGCGATGCCGGGTACAAGATATTCCGTCACATTCTAACACCATTTGATGAAGCGGAAGCTGCGTCAAGCCTCAAGAAGAGGTGATACAACTACAGGGTCTCGCAGTCGCAAACCACAGTTGAAAGAGCTTTCGGGATTCTAAAAATCGCTACCGTATTTTGCTGGGGAAGGTGCAGCAAAAGCACCTTCCACCGTCGCGAGGGTAATTGTTAGCTGTCTCGTTCTCCATAATTTAGTGGCCGAGCTGAAGGACACGTATCCTGTAGTTGGAGTAGACCCCGAACGAGCTCCAGTCCCTGTTCTTTCGGAATTGGCAAGCGAAGATGAACTCAGCCACGCTTAAGGTCTGACCAAGCGGAAATATATAATGGAATATCTTTCTGCTTTGTAGATAAACCACGACCGTATTTTGCGTTTTTAATAGATGAAGTGTTTTACTCAGCAAATGTAGTTAGTATTCTTGTAGTCTGTCGAGGACTAACGTGCAGGTAGCAAACAAGCTACGTAGACTGTGAATGACATTAGCTACTAGTATGTTCTGATATTTCTTTCAGTAAAACTATGTGTATTTCATGCATTGTATCTGTGAAGGGGACCGCAATGCCAACACTTAATCCGAAGAGTTTATCTTCGTAGCTAGCTGCTGTAGCAAGATCAACTGCTGCCTCTGCAAGTCTTGTGAAGCCGCCTGCGAGGCACGTAGCTCCTGAAGAACGTCTGCAAGCTTGTCATCAGGTCTCAACGATGCCACGATAGCACTCATGCCATCTTTCATGGCCTCAGTAAGACTAGCATATTGGGGTGATAGATGTCCATTGCCGGTTTTGTTATGAGTAGAATGGCAGCTCCTCGTCTGTCTCGTCCGATACGGTGTCACCATCGGCTATCGTCGTCTCTCCTATGCTAGTTCGCCCCCAAAGGCACTTGTCGAGATGCCCCAAAGCTAAGAATCGTCTTCCTGGCCCTCATTTCCAGTCTGAGATCGAGCATTCACCCCTCGTCTGTATTCACACTTCTGTTTTTTGTTGTTGTATTTGTTGAGCACCTGTACGCTCACATCATTAGAATCGACGATACCGCGTCGTAAGTTAAAAGCCGCACACCTGTTCGCTGCTCACAACGACGTTCAATGCATCAGATAGCCGGCTCGCAAAAACCTGCCAAGCAACCGCCTTCGTGTCGTTCGTGTCACCACGTTTAACTCTCTCTCGTTGACTTGATCCTCTTGAAAGCGCATGTTCAGTAGCGCTGCTATCATAGCATTCGACCACACAAAGCGCTTGGAAGGTGATCCGCCGGCAGCTTCAGCTTTTTCTTTCTTTTCCTCGGCTTTGCAGCAGTTTTGCGCTTGTAGGATCCGTTCTGCGAATGACTAGATCCTTGGTCTGAGAGTGCAGACAACGCTTCTAGGGTGTGCCCAGCAGCAGCGTCGGGGATTGGAGATCGCGCTGCTGGACCTTGTGCAATCGCAGATAAAAGATCGTTGGTAAATGTGCTACCCCGTACGAGAGAAGGAAGCGTTGGGAGCTGGACGGTGAGGTCGTCGCTTGGAATTTCACTGGTGTTGTAGTGTGTGTACATGGCCACAGTAGTTAGTGGATCACGACGCGAGCTGTGTGCAGAATGCTGTAGACTGAGCTAATTGCCACCATCGCCGACTTTACAACTGTGGTATAGGATTCCACGTGAAAACTCATTGGTTGTACGGATAGAATCCACCCACAACAAATTGTCAACCAGGAAGGTCAACGAGAGAGTTGGGGCTCAAATCTGAAGGCCCAGATTCAGCCCTAGCACCCGGACGGACTGGTCTTGCGATCCGTCCACGGAATCTATCCAAATATGTAGACGCCACTAGCACGAGCTCGCTAGCGCGCCAAACCTCGCTGGCCCAACAGCAGAAGGGTCCAAAGCCAATTAAGGCCGACTGCGAGTCCACCGAGGTCTCAGCCTGCGGTGACCTTTAGAGAAGCGGGGAGACACTCGGCCCCGAACACAAGCGCTGGCAATTCAGCCGTCACGCTATACACACTCAACCTTGCCACAAACTCTTGGCTTGGCCGAGGGGCGAGCACTGTCCTCACGGATAAACGTGCTCACCGACAGACATAACCCGCTCAAACGGGCGGATCCAGACGCAACGTACCGAAGACGATTCCGCTGCCGGACTTGGCCCTTGTGTGCTTGAGGGGAAATTCTGTTCTGTATATGTAGTGCCCATTCGGGCTTATGTAAATCCTATATTTCCTACTTTCCATACAAATATGCAGTGAAATATGATCCGTTTCCTAACTGCGACCTCGCTGAACCCACCGCCGAGGTTCCCGAAGCGTCGCCGAGCTCTCAGACTGGCCACCGAGGTTTCGGAGAGGCCGGGTCGTTGCTAGCGAGCCCTCCCAAGAGTCATCGAGGATCCAGCTGTAGCCAACGAGCTTTCCCAACAGGCACTGAGGCTCCCAACCGTCGCCGGGGCTTGGGAAGGGTCGCCTGGATCTTTGTCCGTTGGAAAAGGTGACGTCGACGTGTCACCGAACATTCTGAGGAATGGCCAATCACAGCGCCTTCCGTTGGGCATAATGGTTCAATCCACAAAAGTGATTCCCGCCGACTGACCATTGAGACCTCGCCAGACTTAAAAATCCAGCCAATCAGGGAAGACTCCGTTGGGAATGACCGTGAGCGAATCCTCGCCACGCATCACGATGCCTCACGACTCGTCCCTGTTTCCCCAGGCAAATCGCTTTACCACAATTGCCCTTGACCCGACGCGAACCTCCCGATCGGCGAGCGTCTGGACATCTGCCTTCGCTCGCGTTGACACGGTTGCTCGTTGCTTCTACACCTCGCATCGCGGTGTTGGTGGGTGGCTCGAAGCTGTAGGCGTTTGACTGGTTTGGCTGACTCGATGTCTTCTTCGCAGGATCGTGCCGAGGCGGCCGAGGTCTCGTCGACTACTCAGTCAGCTCCACCCAGTTCCTGTGCAGCTTCTTCTGGCCCAGGGACCTGTTCGATGGCCGCGGTGACCTCATCTGCGCCTGCGGCGCTCGTGCAGCTCCCGTTAACCCGACGCGGATTCATCGTGGGGCGCTCGTTGAACTTGTCAAGAGCTCGGTGGAGTCGTCGTTGCATGGCTTCGCGGTATCCTTGGATGCCAAGCTTGCGCAGGTGACCAAGACTGTGTTGTGCCAAGCTATTCATCCTCCAGCCGTCGGGGATCGAGCTTTTGAAGCTGCCCTGGAGCGCGCCGGAAACCTCGCTGAAGTCTGTGCGCAGTCCGTGTCTGGGGTCATTCCTCCGGTTGACCTCGACAACCTGGTGGGTCGCCTTAAGGTGGAGGAGGCCGCGCGCGCGAGGGCGGCCGCAGTTCAACGCTCACTGAACACCGAGATCGGCCTGAAAGAGAACGCGCGGCTGATTGCATCACATGCGACGGCCGAGGTGGAGCATCTCAAGCGACAGCTCCGTTCCCAAGAACACACCATCGCCTCACTTGGTTCAAAGCTGAAGGTAATGGACGAGAAGTTGGCGCGCGTGACGGACACCGAGAACTCGCTGAGGCTTCAGATTGAAGCGCGCGACAAGTCTATCCATGAACAAGAGCGACAGATCCAGCGTGAGCGTGAGGTCTTCAAAGGGAAGATCGCCGAGAATTCCAAGACCGAAGCCCGTCTGCATTCTTTGCTGTCCGCGTCGTCGGCTCCAGGGTCTGCGTTGGATCGTCAGCGTGAGCTTCGCATTAAAGATCTCCAGCGGCGCGTCTCTATACTCTCTCATGCCAATGCAAATCTTCGGTCTCACGTCCAAGATCGGCAGTTAGACGCCGACACTCTCGTCAAGGTCATGGAAGGTAAGGCCTCGTTGCTGTCCTTGTCTCCAACATAATTTGACTCCTCGTCAATGTTTTAAGGTCTGCTAGCGGAGGAATTGGACTGGTCTACGCTGGGACTTAGTTCCGCCGAGTTTACACGCCTCTCGGCGCTACAGTCAACAGCGCGGACTGCGTTTGAGAAGTCCAAGCTAGCTGAGGATGCCGCCCAGTCAGTCCACAAGAAGAAGCACAAGAACGCACACAAGCGGCTGCGTCAACTCGACCAGGACCCTCCTCCGAGCTCATCTGCTCGTGGGGACTCCCTTCCAGCAGCCACCGAGGTTTCGTCATCTGTTGGTTGTTTGGCTCTGTCAATGGCAGAGGCTGGTCTTGGTGACTCCGACTCGGAGCCTGAAACCTCGGCAGCTGTCGAGACTTCATCCCGACGGGGTCTCCACAAACCACAGGCATGGAAAAGAGGGCCAAAGCGTCGCCGGCTTCGATCTCCTGGTCACAAGTCCTGCAAGGCTGCTTCCCACAAGGCTTCTCCAGGGCCTGCTTCACCTGTGTCGCGTCCTGCGACGAGTTCTCCACCACAGTGGTTTAACGACAGCCAAGATGACTCGCTACCGTCGACGCCTACGGAATCTAACGTCCAAGGGACTCCGCTTTCCAGCTCGTCGGCTGATGCAAGCACTCGACTGAGTCCGGCGAGCTCTCATCCGTCACCGCCAGTCCCTCCAAGCTCTTCCCGCCGAGGCACACCTTCGCGAGGGCCTCTCGTCGTGCGGTTCAGAGGAGCTCGCTGTATCAGCAGCAGGAGGCTGCAGACGATGACGATTATCTCGGTATTGATGACGATGGATTCACTATGTCGAGGACTGCCCCTGTGGTGATCGACCTCTCTTCCGGACCGTCGCAGGCAGAGTCTTCGTTGGGCACTGTGGAGGTCGCTGGAGCAGTTCCCGTGGAACTTGAGTCGTCAACGAGTTCTCGTCAGTCTTCCTCTTATGCCTCGAAGACTTCCCGCGAAATCGACAAAAGATCGGTGGGGCCTCCAAGTGATCCCGCCGGCAGTTCGTCTACTCCGACTGTCGCCAACAAGCCCGACACCCACAACGATCTCGATGTGCAGCGCCGTCAGGAAATCGACGAGATGTTCGAGGAAGACTTGGATATCGTGGAGACTGACGCAGCACGAATTCTCGATCCCGTTCCCATTGCTCAAGATACCTCGGCTGGCTCAGCAGTAGAGTCCTCGTTGGACCAACCCCTGTTCCGGCTGTGGCCAATTCTCTGCCAGGTTCCGCCAACGAGCCCTCGTCGACCTCTCCTCCGGTGCCCCTGACTCGGCTGAGGCGGCTCGGACCGCGTACCGAGGTCGTGGCCACTTTTGGCCAGAGACCTGTGGGGAATTCGAGCTCGGTGACTCCTGTTCCAGCCTTGCCTTTGGTTACCGGTGGCGTTCCTCCACTGGTTCGTCCTTCTGGGCCGCTCCCCACCTGGAGCAACAAATTTATTGACATGACGTTCCACAAGCCCGGAGCCCAGGAATGTTGGTGGAGGATGTTGAATGTGACGACACCTCATGCTGTCTCGGGCGACGCCATGGTCCCGTGTGATGCTAGGGGCATTAAGGCGTTCGCAAACTACACTCATCGGAATCATCCGTGGCAGATCCTCCACCGACGGCTTCCTGAGAACGCTTCTCTGTTCGACACAACGGACTTTAATCCCGACAGCAATATTTCCACCCGTTCCAAGGACATGATGCTCCAGATTAAAAATGTGTGGCGAGCTGTGCGCGGATATGGACCCAAGGCAGATCTCGGCTTCGCTCTCTGGGAACGCTCGCACTGGATTCACGACCGATGTGTGGAGAATTACTTCCGCATGCTGGAACAGCAGTTGGATTCGAAGTCTCTTCCTGGCGAGGTTTCGGTCGAGTGGTCACTCTGATTCGGACGACCTTGCTGCTCTTGTCCTGTCATCCCGTGACGAATGGGCAAAGTATTCGAAGGCTCGAGGTAAGAGAGCAGATCGGCTTCGCCTGCAGATCCCCAGGAAGCTGTGGTATTGGTTCGTTGATGGCCCTGATGGGCGCCAGCCTGTTCCCGAATATATTTTCGAGCCGTCGATGCTGCATTACCCTGTGGAGCAGTTGCTGTGGTTCCCTGCTGTCCCAGATTGGACTCTCGAAGTGGCCGGTATCGACCAGCGGGAGCCTTGGCGTTGCGGCTGGGTCAATGCTCCACATCTTCATCCGTTCAACACCACGTTCTCCCCGTGTGTTTTCGTGACGATCAGCCTTCAAAGAGAGAGAAGCGCGTGGTGCTCGTGATGCGCTATCTACTGCGACGACTCTCGCCACTAGCAGCAATCATCACAGCATTGCAGGGGCGGGGAATGACCGCATCATATGGCCCAAGGACGCAGCTTCATTTTTGGTGCTTGTAAAGCGCTTCGGGGGCGATCTTGCGTGGAAGAAATCTCTCTCCTTTGGCTACTTTCTCCACCGAGATCTACCTGCGCTACCCATGATGGTGTTTGATTTGAATGTTATGTCGGATACGGACTGCGGCAATACATTTCGTTTCGACCACGCAGAGTTCAAGCGTCTCGTAGTTCTTCTGGGAATCCCTGCAGTGATGAACACACGGAGACAGCTTTTCCACGATTGAAGGTGCACTCCTAAAGATACTGTTATAATTACATCACTCACCAGCGTTTTGTGCCATAGGTCTCTGTCTTTTGCTAGAGAGGTTAAGCTACCCACGCAGTGTTACGGGGTTACACGAAAGTCACGTCCGTGCGTTGACTTCGGAGGTTATACGACACTCTTAACCGTGTGTAGAGTTTCGACTCTGTTGTCATCTGGCTCTCCTCCACTCATTTACATATCTCTTAGGTTAACTGTGCCACATAGTTTAGTCTATACATTTACACCAAGGTCAGATAAATAATTCAATTCAGTTCTATTTTTGCAGTTAATTAGTGATGTCCTTGTTTTAAGGGACACTGACTCTGCAAGTCCTAGTTACGGAACTGTACTTAGTTCTTGTATACAACCGAAGGCTAGAAGCCTAAAGACACTGACTCGGGGAGTCCTACATCTTCCTCTGTGCACGTGCACCGCTACGCAGCCCTGCTGCACAAAGCTTCGACAATTTGCAGTGCTGATACGACAGGTTTGAGCCTCCTCTTTGCCGTATCACGGCGTACATGATACATCATGTCCTGGTGGCAGCAAAATGAGAAATATATATATATTTACAAATGACAACACCGGCAAGGCTTCAAAACTCCGCCGAAGCGTTTTTGGCACCACCATGCACCAAGGCAGCTTGCAATTTGGAACGTCGTTGATGTGAAAACAGTGGCAAATTGTAGACCTACGCGTGGACAGCAATCTCAATTCAGCGGCCATAAAAACTTCACTGCCTCAAGTATCAGACACTGAAGACGCCCGACGGAAGTTTTGTCTAAATGATCGATTGAATATCAAACTTCTAATAAAACTATTGCAGGATTATTGCCTATTAATATAGATGTGAAGACGGCCATCGAGGTGAGGGATACAGGACGAGGAGAGGTAGATTTTACTTGGTCGGCTTGCTGTTTGTTCTTCTAGAAACGAAGTGAGGGAGAATTTTGCAGCGGGTGGCCCGCAGCAAACATGGCCAAATATCGATAGCTACCGGTAGAATTTTGTTTGGAAAACGTAATTCCTTTGGTTACGCCAATGGAATACACCAATATGGGCTATCATGGAATGCATTGCAGAGGCACTACGTAAACGTTTTTGCAGATACGTGCCGAGAAACTACTTTATGAGTACAGTGACACATGCGGAGATATCTGAAGACTGAGAGAAATGCGTGCCGAGAACCCACTACAGGTGTGCACACACTACTAACTACTACTTACCAATAGACTAATATAGAAATCAGTAAACACACACATTCCTCTCTGTAGGTAAAACCTGCTGCGCACGTTGTTACCTGACTACTAGTACATGAGTATGTATATAGTCTATTGTACTGGTACATGGATACGTACGTCGTTACCATAGAAGTACACGAAGACAGAAGTTATCCGTAGATACTTGCCCTACATATGTCATGGTAAAACTTGCCGCGCACGTTTTCGAGCAGTCCTGGTCCTGGTTTTCTTTCGGGACTTGACCAGCTTAGGCGTCCTGCTTTCGGGAAAAAACTCACAATAGGTAATTTGAAATATATATAAACACTTTTTAGGGTTTTAAAGCGTATACTCGAAAGCGCACCATCAGTTACTCGTAAAGAATCCGCACCCTCTATAAACTGATTAGCCAGGTTGGCAATTTAGGTCCCTGTCTGTGTGAGTTTCTCTGGTTAAGAATCACAGTGGAAGGCGACCTATGTAATCATTAGAGACCCGGGACAGTGGTCCCGGGGAGTACGCAGTTCGACAAGATAAAAAGTAAAGGGGAGCAAGGTTTGGATTGAACGTCAAGTCAGCATTACAATGCACCAAAACAAAGCTCAAAGTCAAAATCAGCATTTTTTATAATACGCAAATAATTGACTGCAGATCTAGTATGGATTCAACAATAGCGCGAAGCGTATTATTGTTGTGAGCTTAGCACACAAGTAGTCAGGTCATATGAACAAAACGAATACAACTCTAAAGTATGCTCACGTTGACACGAGAGCGCCACTAAGAGCAGTTTTAACTGTTATGAGCGGCTTAACATGAATTTCCTAACCCCAACACGATTATTTTATACTTTAACGAAAAAATAAGGACCGATTTCTGGGAGGCTCACGTGACCTCAATATCAATAATGTGATTTTAGTTTGAGCAAAAATATGTTGATCAGATTCTTTGAGTACCCTGTTCTGGCGAGCAGCCATTATTAGTTTTTTATACCTGGTTTTGGCGAGACTAGAAAAATTTGTACCCTATCACCATATCTTACAGTAAAAAAGTTCAGCCCTAGCACAGTTCTTACGAACTGCGGACAGTTCTTACGAACTGCGGATTATCCGTGTCATGGTTGCAGGACAGCGGTGAAGATTCACGCCATGGAAATGCATGATGAAGGGACATTTCGTGTTAAGAAAGGGGAACCTCTGCTCAGTCAGCACATAATCTATCGGGTGAGTGTTAACATTCACATTAATATTGAAGCATCGTAAACACATTCCTGTATTGTAGACTCTACACTTCCCGTGGCAGATCCTGTTCGATGCATGCATCTTGGCCCGATATCTGCTGTCCCTGGACAGAATTTATCTGTCGTCTAAACTTCGCATTCGACATTGATAGCAGACCTCACTTTTCATTTTCCCAGCCACCGCCACGAACGACTACTACATCTCAAGACCATGCGCGCATTTTACTTGCTGACGATTGCCATGGCCCTGTTGTTCGCTACGGCCTTCGCCGGAAATGCCGAGCAACGCTTGCTCCGAGTCACTGGCGAGGACGACAGCGAGGAGGGGGTCTCCAGCACTTTGGAGGGCCTGAACGGCAAGCTCCAAAGAGCCAAGGCGAGTGCCAAAGTGAAGTACGCAAACGTGAAGGCGAAAGGTAAAGACATCTTGAAGGAAGTCGACATGATCAATGCCATCAAGAAGGGTGAAAGTCAAGACTCTCTTTTCGCCAGGATGGGCATCAAGCCAACAGCCTTCGATGCCCACGGTAACAAGTTCTACGACGCGGCGGACCCCTGGGTGCAAAAGTTCGATTTCTGGTATGCACGCGTACACAAGACTGCGTAGTGATCTCCGGGCTCAAGAAACGTACTAGGGGACATGCAACACGATCACTGGCTGATTGAGAAATGATTCCAAACGACCAGTGAGATAGTTGAAGTCCTGTGGCAATCCAGCACGAATTTCACAGTTTTTTTTTTCGTCAGTACAAAGTCTGTTTGAGTTAAGTGAGATCGATAACATCACGTGGTTGTCGTGCCTGGTGTTCGCATCGATCGTGGAGCTGCCATCGGTGCCTGTGGCGTCGTCACGAAGGACGTGCCTCCAATGTGCGTCTTCGCCGGCAACCCGGCCAATTTCATCAAGAAAATCGAGGAAGACTAGCATCCAAATCGCCAAGAAGTCAATCCACCAGTATTTGTCCTCAGAAAATATGTGTTCGTCTATATTATGAAGTTACCGGTGGCTGGGCTACATGAAAGCTGCAGCTTTTTCGGCTGACGCTGCGGATTTGACGAGTTGGTCCAGCAAGCTTTTCACACTTTTGGCACGCTGTTTCAGCAACGTCCACGTCTTGGCGTCAGGCTCGCCCTGGAAGCTCGCCAAGCGCTGGTGGAAATACACGGCTAAGCTGTCAATCGTAAGCTGAGCTTTCTTCGTCTGCAGCAAACGTTGGAACACTTAAGCCATCTCCAACTCGCTCTCCAATTTGAGGATCCGCTCCATCAATATTCGCAGGAACAATATACTTTTCTCCTCCAGTTGCGAGATGGACCCGAGATACAAGTTTACGTTCCAGCTCGCGTTTTGGGACATCTTCAAGCAAATGGAGACTTTAAAGCCGCGGAGGTTATACAACCAGGCCCAAATGCTGGTGGGTCTTATAATCAGCAGCAGCGCGCACAACGCCCGTCTTCATTGGCGTTGAGCAATTCATGTAGTGAGACTCGCAGTGGGTTATTAGCGTTGCCGCAACGAGTCTTAACACGACCGAGCCACTTCTTCAACGATGACACATCCAAAGCACCAGCACCACCCTTACTGGCATTGCGGTTCTTGCCATACTTTGAGGATTTCTTGAGGTCGTAAATGAGGTCGAGGATGAATCGAACACGCTCTTCGGGTTGACCTCCGTTCGCTTGCTGGGACTCGCCCACCTTTTGCTGAACAGCAGCGACCATCTGACGCAATGCGTCGGCATCGTCTGCGCGAAGCTGCGCACCTCCAAACTTCAGAAGCTGGTGGATGAGCTCGATGTCGGTCGAGGAGAAACTGTCCACGAATGCTCGGAAGAGATCGTAGACGAGAGCGCAATGCACAACGTTGAAGTTGTACAACATCATGACAAAGAGCATCAGGTTGATAGGCTCCTTGGACGTTCTGCCCGCATCGTCGTCATTAGCATCCTGGGTGTCATGTGCAGCATCGGCAAGCTGCTTTTTCTCCTGCTCGATGGTGTCCATAAGCTTGCGCACGAGAAATTTTCCACAAAGAAACCGCCGATCTCGCTGCCAACACTGTGGTAAAGAGCTGCCACTAAAGCACCGCCAACCTTGATAAGCGGGGCCATCACTTGTCGAGGATGGCATGTTGTCTGCAGCAACTTTTCCAGCAAAATCTCGTTCACCAGAGACCGCCCGTTCTCGCGGTAAATCTTCTCCATTTCCAGTGTAATCGATCTGTTCGTCGACAAGAAAAAATACTAGTCAGATCCCACTTGGTCAACCAAACCTCAAGCAAGGACTTACTCCATGTTGGACTCGGAAATGCGGTTAAGTTGACCGTTGATTCGCCGTGTCAGTTCGCGCATTGCCTGCTCATCCATTTGCGATGGCTTGACTTTTCTTTTGAAGCTGCAGCGGCTGCTGCTTCGGCTTCAGCCTGTAGTTTTCGACGTAGATGGGGTGGCAGATACGCTGACGGCTTCTTAGCGCCGTCACCAGATTTAATAACAGGGCGTCCATAGATGTCTTCTTCAACGACGACCTTTTCCTCCTCGTCACTTTCTTCGTTGTCGTCGTCCTCCTCATTCTCAACGACGCCTTCGTCTTTGTCGTCGACATCGTCATCCTCGCTCTCCTGCCTGCTCTCCTCGTTACTGCTATCGCTTTCTTCTTCAGCATTATCTGCGGCAAGTTTCTGGTTTAGCAATGTATTCGCTAACACTTTCTCTTGATCTTCGCCCTCCTCGTCTTCCTCCTCTTCTTCGCCAGAATACCACAAGGTCCGTATCAGACTCCGACTCGGACTCATCGGTCGGCAGCTCGTCCATTCCCTAAAAAAATTCGACGTCTTCCGCCTGGAGTAGTTCCATTTCTTGACGAGTCTGCACACCACCCCGCACATGATAGTTTTGTTTTTGTTTTTAATGGTAGGAGGACGAAGCATCGCTGGTGGCTATCGTGCTCTCAAGCAGGGCCTTTGTTGCCGTGTCAGGCTTGGCAACTCCTTTCCAGCAGTGTGCAACGGCACGTGCTGTCAAATTCCCAACACGATCCCCACTTCCAGCAAAAGCAGCTCCTCAGCGTAGCGAAAACCTGTTGCCGACTTACTTCCACGCGGCCAAAGTCAGTTGAAGCACTCCAACCCGCAATTTCGTTGGGGTTGTCGGCTTCAACACAGCGATCGGCTTTCCCTTCGAAAACGTTGCCGCAGCATGGCGTTGAGGATCTTCAGCTGGCAGGTCTGCGTCAAGCCTGTATGTACTGATCTCCAATAGATATACTAGTAATCCTCCATCTCCAGCTCCGTTCCCGTCATCGGTTTGAGCGATGATTCTGGCTTGGATCCTATCATGAACGAACTTCTGGATGCGACCATGTCGGGCGACACCATTCCGCTCGGAAGGACGTCGGCAAGTAAGCCACCCTGGCAAAGAAAATTGGCCCGCATCTTTTGAAATGGCTGACCATGCGCTCTGGTTCTTGCTGCTGCTCTTCGGAATAGCTCCTTGTCGAACTCCATATTCTCAACGTCGTGTGCTTCACTGCGCAAATTCAACACTGACAAGAGAGAAAGACCGACAAACGATCCACTTGGGAGACTCTGATGGACAATTAACGGTCTGCACGGCGTAGATCAACCATGTAACAGGCACGTACGAGGCGATCGAAACTATCGGTTGAAGCGTCTAGCTGGCCTTGGCATCAGGAGGCCCTGGAACTCGCGCACCGTGTCGAGGTACTGCATGGCGAAAGTGTTGGCCCATGACTTGAGCCGGTAACTTCCTCGAAGAAGGCGCAGTGGCTGCCAATGTCCGTCTCGACCAGCATGTTGGTCTCGCTGGAGGCGAACACTGCGTGCGCGATGTTTTCCTTGGTGCAGACCGGGTCGTCTAGTGCATTGACGCACAGGATCGGCCGTCGGATGTTCTCGATGTCTCGCATGGGGTTGTTCTTGAGCCAGTAGGCCTCCAGGTCGGAGTAGCCGTGCATCTTCATGAAGACGTGGCGGTCGAACTCGTGGATGTTCGAGGCCTTGAGCGCCTGGTCCAAGTCCACCACCTCGTTCAGCTCGCTCGTGTGCTGCCGTAGGAACTGCTTGAGGCTTTGCGTCATGAGGAAGTCGTACCACGGGTGGATCCGGCCCTGGCAGAACAGCTCGAGCGCGTTGTAGCCTGGAGATATGAGCACGGCGGCATCCAGTCGCGACTTGTCGCCGGTCTCGCCCATGTATGAGCAGAGCAGCCCCGAGCCAGCAGAGAAGCCGATGCCGTAGAGTTTGGCGGTGGGGAAGGTCTTTTCGACGTGGGCGATCGCCTCCGTCAGGTCCTGAATGCACCCGAAGGCCTGCAGCTTTGGGGTCGCGAGCTTGACGCCGCCGTGGCCTCGCTTGTTGAACACGACGGGCCGGTAGCCATACGCCAATGCCTCGGCACACAGCGACCTCATGCTGGCACTGCAGCCAGTGAGGCCGTGCATGACGACGACGATGGGGGCTCCGTCGTCCAGCGTCGATGCCGACAAACCGCCGGCTCGCCAGGCCCAGTCCAGCGCTGCGTGGCCGCCGTCCCGCAGGCTAAGGATCTCACGTCGATACTCGACACCCGCCTGCGGTATAAGGAAGGTCAGCACCACCTGAAGATGTGCCGACGTGGCCCACCACGTCGGGGAAAACTTCTCCAACGACGGTCGTAGTCTCTTGGACAGGAAGTCGTTGAGCGCCGACCGGCCGCAGAGGATCCGGCGGTGTCCGTCGGACCGGGGCCTGCACACGAGCAGCAGCACGCTGGTCGCCGCGACCGCTGCGATGGCGGTCGTCGTGTAGTTGGCGACAAGGGGAGAGCGGTGTCCAGCATGGTGGAAGGACTGGCTGTGCAGCGCGTGGCAAGATCTTAGCTGACAGCGATGACAAGGGGAATGCCACGATGGTCATCACTGGGAGCAATGACCAGAGATTCGTATTAGAATGCCATCGACTACAACGTAAATGGCCTCACTCACAGCATGAAGTTGTTCTGCATCATGTCCCCCAAGATTTTCATCTTTGGTCCTCACTCATGTGCTCGAATGCGCTTCTCAGCATTTCTGGGTCGGCCGCAGCACTCACCGCGAAAGGATCGTTCGCAGGCTGCAAGTTCATCTCCGGGTCGTAGCACCAGCTCATGTAGAGCGTCAGGGACGTTCGGTACAGCGGACTCGGCATCGCGAGGTCGACCGTTCCCTTCTGCAGTCCGCAGTTCACAGGTGTGCAAAGGCCTCCCAGACGGTGCGCAGACTCCTGAGTGAGCTCGCCCTTGTCCAGGAAGTGCTGGATCCAGTTCTTCTTGTAGACTTGGGCCAGAACATACGCCGTGCTGTTCAAGGGATTCTCTCGACATGGCAGCAGCAGCAACTTGTCCAGCCCCAGGGTCTTGAACATATCAGTCGTCCCCGGCTTGAACCCCAGCGCAATGTCGAGTACATCGTTGATCAATTTTAAATCCCTTGGCGATTCAGGTGAGTAGTCCAGCAACGACGCGCCCAACACTTGCGTCGACCAGTTCATGCTGTAGCCGTAGTGCATACAGTCGCCGTGCATCGAACAGCGACGCGCGAGGTCGTGGAAGTCATCGGGCATGAAGTAGTCGAGCACATTCGACCACGAGATCGTGTACGGACGCATACTGGCAATTCGAGCAATCAAGTCGAGGTTCTTGGCGTCGTTGGCGCCTTCACCGCGAACCGCCTTGACAACACCATACAGCACTTCGATCGTCAGCTTCCCAGACAGCATCAGCCCACGCAGACGCTGGAGGTTCTGCAAAATGTGAATCGAGAACAAGTCCACGACGGAGAGCTTATCTGCCGAGCCTTTTTGCTTCTTCTGTCGCGCAGAGTAGTCCTCCAGAAGGGTCATGAAGTCCACCGCATTGAATGCAACATCTTCTTCAAGTGGCGGGGCTCCTGGTGGCACATTCCACATCGTCAGACTGCCGACCAGTTGCGTGTTGTTCTTCTTCTCCGACTTTTCTTTCTTGGCGAGTTTCTTGCGCGCGTTCTTCTTCTTGTTGCGCTTCATTTTTCGTGTCATGCCGGCGTCAGTCTCCGATTTGTTTCCATCAACTTGTACACTCGCGACCTCGCTCTTCGCTTTCACCGACGCTCGCATTTCACCCGTCAGCAAGTAATACGTTAGATCAAGGCGGTCGATCTCACGACGGAAGCTACAAAGCGCTCCAAGAACTTTACTATTGTACCTCTCCAAGTTCAAAACGAACTCGGAGCGCGCTTTCGCGGCAGAAATCGGCTGTGCCGACGCCCAGTGATTCAAATACGAAAGAACTCTCGAGTTCTCATTTCGAGCGACCAGAGACGACAGCACCGTCTTCAAACTCTTGCGGAAATCTCCCAGAGTAATGGAGCTCCACGTCGACGAGAACCACACCTCCATCACGCTTGTAGCCGGGATGTTAGGAGATCCGAGCATTTGCGCGACCACTTTGCACTTGGCAACAGCAAACTCACTCATTTCAAAGCCCACAAACTTCAACGGAGCGGCAGTGTTCGATGACTCGCGGATCGAGGCAGTCACTAAACTACTGAAGTCGTTGAACCCGATGGCAACGTGGGTCGTTCCGAAGAAGTAAACTTCTGCTCGGCTGGGGTTGTTGGCAAAGTTGGAGCGGATACGAGCGTCGTACGCAGGCACAAAGTCGCTCTCCACCTCATGCCCGTCAACGATATCGCCCCACTTCAAACTGCCAGCTTGTTCGCTGAGGATTTTGACAGCACCAGTTCCGTGCCACCTCTTGACCAAATCTGCTGGGTCTATCTTTTCGTAGTACTTGTGCTCACGCATGACGAGAGCTTTGATCCAGGGGTTCGAGCACGAATCCAAATACGCCTTGTAGAGCACTTTACGCGCGAATACGGGATCGATCCCGTCGGGCCATCCTCGCAGCTTGGGAAACTCAATGTGGACTTGTGGCGGCGGATTGGCGTAGTACATTTCCATCTCTCGTGGCAGCTCTTTTTGACGGTGCGGGTTTGAATTTGCCATTGAGAAGGCCAAGCGCGACATATTCTCGAACTGTTCCATCCGAGCGATGTACTGGTCGAGGGTCTCCTCTTCGCGGTGTTGTTCATGCCACGACGAAGGAGCTTTTCCGATCGCATGGCGTCTCGGTCATCTCTCTGCGCATCGGTTGACACGTCCGAAACTTCGTGGACGGGCTTGGAGGTTGTAAGTCTGCGAGAGCGCTGAATCTCTTTGCTAATATTGCAGACGAACTCCTCGATCTGTTGGCGGTTCTCGGACTGAGCCACGACGTTGTCACGAACTAAGACCAACTCGGCAGTGCGTTCCTCTGGTGGAGTTCCCAATTTCCCCAAGCATCGCGTTCGACGCGCCCACGCCTTGTAGTTCAGTGGATCAAGAATCCCCGCGACGGTGCAATTCAATAGTGCAGCTTCCAGCGTTGGTATTTGATTCTCTTGACTCGCAAAAGTGTCGTTGCCATCGCGAAAGCTGATACCAGGCACATTGCTGTTCTCTTGGTGTAGCTTCAAGTACATGGCAGCACTGTTGTTCAACACCACCGATGCATCCTGGCGGTTTGAGGCTGTTGCTACAAGTGCCTGACAATAACACTTCTCGGCTTCTTGAATATTCCCCGCATTGAAATACTCCGAGCCCTCTTGGCGCCACGCGATTGCGCTTTCCAACTCCGGTTCAAGAGTGTCCTCTCCTATCAGGACTTCAAACACTTGCGGCACCAAGTCAACGCACCATCCAGCGTATGACTGCAACTTTGACTTGTCGGCGGCGATCGATGCAGTTTTCCAATTAGAGTGCTTTTCAGTGCCTGCACTTGTTGGCGGGTCAGATTCGTTAGAGCTGCTCGTGCATGAGCAACCGCGAGTGCGGCAAAGCGGCCAGACCGTTCACCCTTCTTCGCGTTTGCGGCCAAAGCAGCAGCGAGACGCAGCCAACCTTTGAAGTAGGTCGGGTCGAGGTGCACAGCAGCTCCCGAAAGCTGCACAGCGGTCTCCCAGTCGCCCGTTTTGAATCGACAAGTGGCGATATTCGTGAGCAGCACCACGATCTCATGCAACTGAGGCACCGACTCGAGAGCGCGTTGGTAGCAGGACAGAGCCCCACGACCTCCATTTTGTACGTTCAAACCGCGAAAGAACTTGTTGCCAAGCTGCTTCCACGACTCCAAGTCCGTCGGCACATCGGACCACGCCGTGATCTCTGCAGGATCGTCGACGCGGATCCCCACGGTTCCATCCACCCGCACTTTGTAGTACGGCTCGAGAATGACAACCGGCTTTCCCTTGGGAAATTGAGCCGCCACGCGATACTGTCGCTCTCTTGGCGGCAAGTTGGAGTCGACCAAGTCGTAGACGGCAGCTTCCACCAAATACCCCATCACGTCTTCGATCAGGAGCACCGACGAGGAAATGCCAAAGAAGGCGTCGTCGACAGCCACCCACCCGCACAGATATCGACCACGATGTGTGGTGCCAAGATCAAGCTCGTCGCCAATCATGGGGGCGAGAGATGCCAACGAACGTGTAGAAGTGCTTGGCTTCACATCCGCGTAGTTTGAGAAGCGGACGCCGATCTTGCCGGGTGGGATGACTCAAGCAGACCGCCCATATCGACGAACTGGGAGCGCATTTGTCTAAAATGTTGGACCATCGCTTCCTGTGCTCGCTCTCGTTGCTCCTGCTTATCGGCCGTGTTATTGTCTGCTGCTTCGCGAGTACTCTCGAATATCTCCTCCTGCTCCTCCTCAGGCAAGTTGCCCAGGAACTCCATCATCTTCAACGGGTCAAAACCGGTTGGGATCGGCCACGCCATGACGCCTTCGCTGAGCGAATCTCGGAATGACGGAGAAAAGTTTTGACGACTGGATCGTTCAACGTTGGATGATTTTCTCGGAACTATCATTGTTGGTAAAAGTTACTAGTGCCTTTTTGACCTACAGAATGCTTTCTCTTTTCCTTCAACGACAACAACAATGACAAAAACAAACATCGTGCCGTCCTACATGACGCTGCTTATCAAGCTACGCCACATCCGCAGCTTCTGCTCCGCACTTAAATTCGCGTCAATACCCTTCACGTCGTCAAAAGCGTTGACTCCATGTAGACGAAGCTGCGGGTCGTAGCACCAGCTCATGTGCAGCGTACACGACCAATAATCCAGGGGCTTGGGACGGCTAGCTCCATCACTCCTGGCTGCAGCCCGCAGTTGAATGGCGAGCGCTGTCGCCCAAGTCGCTGCTTCGCTACTGAATCTATTTCCCCTTTGCCGAAGAAATGCTCGATCCATTCGTCATGGTAGAACTGGGTAAGCAAGTAGCGCGTGCAATCCTCCGGGCGCTCACAATAGGGCAAGAACAGCAGCTTCTCCAGCCCCACCGCTTTCAACATGTCCACCATGGAAACCCCCAGGACGAATGTTCCTGCCTCATCCGGAATGCCTAAAGCCGAGTCCAATAAGCTCTCAATGATCTTCTGATTGTTAAGTGGGCTGAGTCCAGGATGGACGCACCTAAAACTTGAGACGTCCAATTCATGCTGTAATCGTAGTGCATGCGGTTGCCATGGATTGAACAGCGACGAGCAAGATCGTGAAAGTCTTGGGGCATGAAGTCGTCGAGCACATTCGACCACGAGATCGTGTACGGATGCATGTTAGCGATACGAGTAATCAATTCCAAATTCTTCGAGTCATGTGTAGCTTCGCCCCGAACGGCTTTGACAGCGCCGTACTTCACTTCAATCACCAATTTCCCCGACAGGAGCAATTCACGTAGACGGCGGAGGTTCTTCAAAATGTGGATGAGAAACAAGTCCACGACAGACAATTGACCAGCCGAGCCACTCTGCTTCTCCTCTCGATCGGTATAGCTCTGCAAGAGAGTCATGAAATCCACCGTGTTCAAAGCAAACTCGCCCCTCAGTGGCGGGGAAATCGGTGGCACACTCCACATCGTCAAACTGCCAACACGACTCGATCCATTATTGTTGTCTCGAACTGCATTCGACCCGCATTTCTTCTTCTTGCGGTATCGTTTCTTTTGTTTCGCTTCTGCTTTCCGGTCATGGCCTTCGATTCTTTCGTCCCGTTTTCCTCCTTGCCCATAACGTCGATGATATGACCCGACGCTCGAATCTCGCCAGTCAACAAGTAGTGCGTCAGATCAAGACGATCGATCTCTCGCTGGAAACAGCACAACTCGACAAACCGGTTCTGAGTGTATTTTTCCGCATTGGCGAAGAACTGTGCGTGAGCTTCAGCTGCGGAAATGGGAGTCGCATCTTTCCAGTGATTCAAGTACGCTAGCACTTTTTGGTTTTCATTTCGATCATCCCGAAATCGTAGCACGACGTCCACACTTTTCCTGAAATCTTCCAACGTCGACTCGCTCCACGTCGACGACAGCCAGACCTCCATGACACTTGCGATCGGAACGTCCGCTGAGTTCAACATTTGTGCAATGACGTTGCCTTTCGCGACTGCAAACTCGCTGATCTCAAAGCCCACAAAGTTTAAAGTTCCGTCACTATCAGATCTGTGGACAAGCTTGGCGGCGAGCAGACTACTGAAGTTGTTAAACCCAATGGCAACATGAGTCGTCCCGAAGAAGAAGGTCTCTGCTCGACTGGGGTTGTTGGCGAAGTTGGAGCGGAAGCGAACTTGATACGAAGGAGCAAAGTCTGCGATTGTTTCGCGACCGTCGACGATATCACCAAGCCGCAATTGTCCAGCCTTCTCGTTCAGGATTTTCAGTGCTCCCGACCCGTGCCAACGCTGAATCAATTCAGGTAGCAGGTCTGTTTCGAAGAATGTGCCGTCACGAATGCCAATTGCTTTAACCCAGGGGTTCATCATGGCACCGAGGAAGGCACGATAGAGGACTTTCCAAGCAAACGTCGAATTAATCCCCTCTGGTCACCCACGAAGCCTTGGGAACTCAGTGTGAATTGCTGGTGGTGTCTTCTTCTCAAACATCGCAAACTCTTTGGGGAGTTCCTTCCTTTCGCGGATCGATCTGGAGACGTAACAAAAATGAATAACGTTTACTAGCCGCTCCATGCGAGTGATGCTTTCGTCGATGCTTCTCCCGGTGTCACCGTCCGGGATTTCATCATCTCTGTGAGATTCACCAGGCCACCTCGCATCATGCTGCGTTTCTGGTTCCGAGATCGGGTGAGCAGGTTTTGATGCTGGAGCTTGAAATCCTCGCTCTTGGATTTCATGAGCAATGCTCTGCTTGAAAGTATCCAGCCGGTCTGTTGAATGCGTCGTGCTACCAACGACACCATCATAGATTATTTGCAAATCCGAAGCACATTACGCCAGCGAGTAGCCCAATACTTCTAAGCAGCGAGCGCGACGAGACCACGCTTTGTGGTTCAGGGGATCGATGTTGCCTGCAACCGTGCAATTCAGCACAGCGGACTCCACCATATCGTGTAAAACTTGAGATTTAGCATCGATTCCTGACGTTTCCTGATACAGCGTCAAGAGCACGGCAGCAGCGTTGTTTAGCACCAGCGATAGCTCGTGACAACAAGAATTCATTTCTGCTAGTTCCTGGAGATAGCAACGATCGGCTGATGGAAAATTACCCTCTCGGAAATAGTTGCTTCCCTCCTCATGCCAAGCAGTCACAGGTCTTGTCTCGCACTTTGAATTTCCAGCTGTTAACAGAATCTCAAGCGCTGGAGCTGCCAATTCAGCGCACCATCCTGCGTACGACCGGAACTTCGTATTTTCGACGGTGGTTGAAGAACGTCCGGTTCATGCACATTTTGAGAGCTTGAATTTGCTGTCGATTCAGGTGCGGTAGAACCGTTCGTGCATGAGCCACCACGCACTCTGCCAACTTTCCTTTAATCTTATCTTCATCCTCAGCTAGAGCAGTGCCGAGACGCAGCCAACCTTTGAAGTAGGTCGGGTCGAGGTGCACAGCAGCTCCCGAAAGCTGCACAGCGGTCTCCCAGTCGCCCGTTTTGAATCGGCAAGTGGCGATATTCGTGAGCAGCACCACGATCTCATGCAACTGAGGCACCGACTCGAGAGCGCGTTGGTAGCAGGACAGAGCCCCACGACCTCCATTTTGTACGTTCAAACCGCGAAAGAACTTGTTGCCAAGCTGCTTCCACGACTCCAAGTCCGTCGGCACATCGGACCACGCCGTGATCTCTGCAGGATCGTCGACGCGGATCCCCACGGTTCCATCCACCCGCACTTTGTAGTACGGCTCGAGAATGACAACCGGCTTTCCCTTGGGAAATTGAGCCGCCACGCGATACTGTCGCTCTCTTGGCGGCAAGTTGGAGTCGACCAAGTCGTAGACGGCAGCTTCCACCAAATACCCCATCACGTCTTCGATCAGGAGCACCGACGAGGAGATGCCAAAGAAGGCGTCGTCGACAGCCACCCACCCGCACAGATATCGACCACGATGTGTGGTGCCAAGATCAAGCTCGTCGCCAATCATGGGGGCGAGTGATGCCAACGGCCTCGCAGGAGAACTCGGTTTGACATTATCACGATACGTATAGCTCGACGGCATCGTATCTGGTGAGAGTACGCTACCAGATAGTTCTTCAACGAAAGGCTCTCCATCACGAACGAACTGGGCCCGCATCCTTTTGAACCGCTCGACCATTTCTTCTTGGGCAACTTCCTGTTGCGGCTGCCGATCGACGTCATCTCCTACGACGTCTTCGTCCCTGGCGTTCATCCCAGTCATTAGTTCATCCATGAACCCCACGAACGCACACATTTCCATCGGGTTTCGAGGCACAGGAATTTCCATCTTGCTCGTTGACTTCTGTTCTTCGTCTCCAATTGAAAACTGCGGCGCACATTTTCTTCTTCTGCCCGACTCGTCCCATCTGGGAGCCGCGGTGCCATTTAGTGGCGCAAGGCCAAACCGTTAGGTAGGATAGTTGGCACTTCAACCACTTCAACTTGCTGGCCCGGACCCGAGCCGTATCTAGTTCCCGCGGGTTTGTGGTTTACATACCAATTTCAAGTGTTTGTCCCGCAGTGATGGATTATGATTCACGCGCCAGCTGTCTTAGTTTGACACGCTTTTTCGGCCAATCGGTTGCGACTTGACTTCCATCAGAGGCAGGACCTGGTCCATTATCATCTCGACCGTCTCAATGCGCAGACCATGAGCGCTTCTTCTGGCTCCTCGACCGATGGCGAGACGATCACGATCCCCATCGTTTCCGCCAGTAAAACTTACTCCAGAGCCAGTGAGAACGTCTGCATGTGGACGCAGCAGAGCTCGGACGCCTGCGACTCGCCTCGATCCTGCTACGACTGTCTGAATGCGTCTCCATCTGACGGCGTCCAGTGCGTCATCACGTCCGCGGGGCTGTGCAGCACCATGAGCGACTACGTCTGGCAGGATGACTACCGTCGTAATTCCAGCGCCTCGGCCCCGCACTTCTTCCCCAGCGCCAACACCACCTACTGCGAAAGTGACGATCCCGTTTGCACCGCCTGCGACTCGAGCCAGTTCATTAAGTCGGCGTCGGGCACCACCGATCCGTCCCAGTTCTGTGTGGGGGCCAACGGCTGCGTCTGCGTGGGCTTCTGCGAGTCCCCGTGTACGCCAACAAGGTCTCGAGTCTCTACTGCTCGACGCTGAGCGACTCCACCACCGTCAACGTCATGGGCATCTCGGTCGAAGACATCATCACCATCGTCATCTTGTGCTTTACGATCCCCGTGGTCGTCTATCTCTGGTGGATGCGACGCCTCCGACGGCGTCGAGAAGCAAGGGACGAAGCCTATCGCAACCGACCGCCCGTGAACGGTCCGCTGCTGCCTTTGGTCGGCTGGAAGAAGTACAGAGCGGACCTGATAGCCAGCCAGACGGCGATCATCGGTGCGGCCAATACCGACGAGGAGAGTGTGACGCTTAGAGAGATGACGGGGACGGCAGTGGAGAGTATCGACATCGTGGCAACGTCGACAACGTTAGCGAATTTAGACGTTGCGCACTTGAGTGTGGAGTTCGAAGACCCAGAGCATCCCCTCACTGCTGTGACCAGGACAGGGCGGCGTCGATCCAGTCTGGACAATACAAATGTTGTGCGAATGCGTCCGAGTGATACGGTCATGGGGAGCAGCGAGGAGTCCGAGGACGAACAGGTTGACGCACGGGCGACGCCGTATTCTCAACTGGAGGAGCAGGAAGAAAGCGTATAAGACAATAACTATGAGTTTTGATGCGTTCGTTTGCCAGAACCATACCGAAAGTCGGTGCGTTCGTTCATTCCTGCTACACGTTACGTTAGCTCTCGCGTTCGGCCATCATAAAGGGCCTGACAGATTATGCTCCGCATGAGTAACTTTGAATCACTCTTACTGCAATCCATGGTTTTATTGCGCGACTCGCTTCTGCTGAGGTTTATGCTATGGGACGTTGGCTGCCAGTTGTTAACTTTGCTCGGCGTTTGGAAGCATACGAGGCTCAGCTCATAGGACCTAAGGCTGGTGAATGGCTCGTCGTGAAAGCATTACCATAAAACCACTTCCATTTGAAAACTTGCACAGAACCCCATCCATGTCTAGGAATTATGAGCTGACCCAGGCGAGGTTAAGCGACTGCGTGATCGGGCGTGTGCTTCCACGCGATCGAACAAGAATCTGCAGCGGCGGCACCGACGGGTTGGTAGCGTCAAAGTCGTCAACATCTTCCAGGCCCCAGCCAGCAAAAGCTGAATCGCCCGAAGCTGACGAGAAGGCTCGGAAGAAGGCCATCCGTCGCGAACAGCTTCGACGGGGCCAAGCCCGCTTCCGACAAAAGCAGCGCGATCTCCGTCTGCAGCAAGAGCAACGCCAGGAACAGGAACAGATAGAGCTCCGCTATTTGGTCCAGGAGATGAAATTGAAGCGCAGACGACTCTTGCTCCAGGGCAACACGAAACAGAACTGGTGGAGCAATGTCGGCGAAGTGCTTCATCTGATCGAAACCTGTCTCCAGTCGCCCTGGTATGCTAGCACCATGGAGGACATGCAGAGCCACTCCGACATCCAGAGAAGCTTGCGTCGACTGGAGCTGTTCATACTGCCGAACGCGGCCATGGGAGAACTCCGCGGGTTTAAAGCGCTGACACTGCAGCTCCGACGGTACGCTCTGTACTTCAGCGACTCGCACATCGAGGTGAAGCGGATCGAAGCGCTGGTTCCTGGCGTGGCGAGAGCTACTGCGACGTTGAGTGTGTCGGTCTCCGAGTTGTCGTTGAAATATGTTTTCCCACTCAAGGAGGCTCAGCACCAAGACGATCAGTACCCGTTGCTGCGAGAGCGACTACTCGACCGCCGCCTCCACTGCAGGAGCTCGATACGTTTCCTGCTAGACGGAGACAGCGGCTGTGTCGAACGTCTGGAGGTGGCGATCGACCTGTTCAAGGCGCTGTGTGATTCACTGGGCGATCCGAACGATGCCATGTGCGTACTTGAGCACGCTAATGTTGGTTCGGAAGGAGCAATCGGTGACTGGACAGAGCTCCATGAGGTCGAAGAGAACTAAATGAAGTGGTTGGAGACATTGCAAGTGATACACGCGAGTCAGAGCCGATTTGAAGTGTTCCGAGCTCAGCTGACAGTGTCGGCTGCAGCTTTTCGAGAGATCCGCAAGACTGGGCTGCTTGGTCATCGACAACAGAAACAACACGACGCGTTTATCGGTGAACATTTGTGCCAGCTCCTAGAAACCATACCATGTAGCGGGAAGTGAAGGAGTTGACTTCTTTGGACTTGTCTGGTATCCACATTGTTAGCCACCCGTTTGCCTCACACCACGCCGAGAGAGGGACGTGTCTCTCTTAACTGAGGCGCGAATTTCAGTCTCAAAGCAGCTGTGGCGAGGACGCTCTTTCTTCAGAGTCTCCTGTGGCTTTTGCTTGGATGCGCAGAGACCACTTTCCGGTTGCACTCACTCGGCCATCCCGATCGATCGTGACAACCATCCATCGACCCCGTCAGGCTGCTGAGTCATTGACACGAAAAGCAAAGCGACGAGCTTGCCGAAATCATAAACCCGGAAGCGAACGAGGTAGTCGTTCTCGTACCTCTGGCCACTCGATATTCGAGCACGTAGTTGAGTCACGCGAGTATTGTCTCGTCAGTGATATCCACCTTGTTCGCCACCAACTGGTTACGTCTTCGTCTGACGTTTGAGTTTTAGTCTAAACGCCGTTGTGGTGAGGGACCCCTTTCTTCAGTGTCGTTAGTGGCGGTGGCTTTTGCTTGGAGACGCAGTGGTCGCTTTCCAGTGACGAATGCCTCAGCTTGTTCAGTTGGTTCTTCGTTCTCGAAGCTGGCTGGTGGTGGGCAAAGGCAAAGTGAGGGGTGAAGGCCACCTTCACCCTTCAAGGTGAGCGAGCTGCGATCGTGAGAAAGCACCCCACAATCAACAGCACCATCCGGATCACTCCAAGACGTCAGCTCGGGTTTGGTATGTCGATCTTGGGCCTGGACTATAAGGAGCCTTCAGGACCTATCCAACAGCCAGCTATTTCTTCCCACTTTATCATCTAGAGTTCAAATGCCTCAGAAACGTTTCCCGCCTCGATCATCTCGTCTCAGTCTGGAGTCTGGAGTCTGGAGTCTGGAGTCTGGAGTCTGGAGTCTGGAGTCTGGAGCAGTAAAGCCGAATTTCTGTTCCAAGCTTACCACAACTGAATCGCTGCATTGGAGCTCGTTGGTGGAGGAATTGGTAGTGCATTTTGAACGAGTTCAGCAGATTGGGAGTACGTGGAAACTGTTGTTTTCTGGAAGTGAATGGCGTTCCTCAGTTATGTTAGAGCAGTGCTGCGCCGAGCGTGTCGAAGGGATTTTGCGTGTGATGACCACAGGCAAAAGTCGGGCCGAGCTTCTGACCCCCCTCGCCTATCGGTTCTGGCAAAGCTACATGACGTTTCTGGCAGAATAATTGAAGACGCTCGAAAGCCTATCGTCGATGAGAAGCAACAGGTCGTTCGGCCCCTTGTAGAGTTCCGTAAGCTTGGGGTCCTTCATCATGGCGACCAGCAGAAGCGGGATTTCGTCCTCGGGTAATTTCTTCGTCGTGGCCCTGAAATGGTGCTGTCCGAGGCAGCCAAGTTGTCTTGGCCTTTGGCCGCAGTGTACTTGAGCATGTACTTGAACCACGACAGCATCGTCTTCTCGTCGAGCTGTACCCTCCCCCCTAAAGTCTCCAGCTTGTCGAGCACCGTTTGTGGAGTGGCCCCCGTGGGTCAAGGTTGAGCCACGCCTTGTATTTCAGCTTCAAAACAAAAGCGTGAAGACCTTCAAAACCTGTCCGCTCGTCATTGTTAGCGATGGCAACAGATTCAAAGATGCTCGGCGCCTCGAAGCGTTGTTTGGGATGCTCTCGCCTGCCTTGCTTGGGACGGACAGCGCCGCCGATGTGATTGCGACGAGAACGGCAAGTTGCCACCGAAACGGGCTCCAGTTGACGCATCGGCGCTTAGTGGTGAATTACAAAGTTAGTGATCGATCGGCAAAAGCCAGTAAGAGAGACTGTCACATGAGATGATCCGACTAAGCATAAACTTGACAATTCACATCCCGAATCCTTGCACTACCCAGCTGCTTCGTCGAGCGATGAAGAAAACAACAAGACTATACATAAGTAATACCTACTCGTGAGGCTCCAAATGATCGCATGCCTCCATATGAAGTCAAATCATACTGTTTTCAACGCCCAATTCGTCAAACCAGGAGACCCCCATCGCTACGCTCCTGGGTTGCGAGGCGTTTTCACCGCCTACTTCGCTTCACTCGTGGCGGGCAAGGCTCCCGCGCGGATTAAATAGAACCTACTACGTAGCGGTATGCATCCGGCCTACGCGCGCCGTCCCTGACAGACCTGCGCTGCGCTCCGGTTGTCAAGGCGCCTCTCAAGGGCCTCAAGTGCATTACGTTATTAAATCGCGATTGTTTACGGTATCGTATGTTCTTTAGGCTGGTGAAGGGGTCTCCGCGAAATGCTCTCCTGCCCACTTGAAAACTTGCACAGAACCCAGCGAGATGTCGATGTCTAGAAACGTTGAGCAGACCCAGGCGAGGTTAAGCGACTGCGTGATCGGGCGTGTGCTTCCACGCGATCGAACAAGAATCTGCAGCGGCGGCACCGACGGGTTGGTAGCGTCAAAGTCGTCAACATCTTCCAGGCCCCAGCCAGCAAAAGCTGAATCGCCCGAAGCTGACGAGAAGGCTCGGAAGAAGGCCATCCGTCGCGAACAGCTTCGACGGGGCCAAGCCCGCTTCCGACAAAAGCAGCGCGATCTCCGTCTGCAGCAAGAGCAACGCCAGGAACAGGAACAGATAGAGCTCCGCTATTTGGTCCAGGAGATGAAATTGAAGCGCAGACGACTCTTGCTCCAGGGCAACACGAAACAGAACTGGTGGAGCAATGTCGGCGAAGTGCTTCATCTGATCGAAACCTGTCTCCAGTCGCCCTGGTATGCTAGCACCATGGAGGACATGCAGAGCCACTCCGACATCCAGAGAAGCTTGCGTCGACTGGAGCTGTTCATACTGCCGAACGCGGCCATGGGAGAACTCCGCGGGTTTAAAGCGCTGACACTGCAGCTCCGACGGTACGCTCTGTACTTCAGCGACTCGCACATCGAGGTGAAGCGGATCGAAGCGCTGGTTCCTGGCGTGGCGAGAGCTACTGCGACGTTGAGTGTGTCGGTCTCCGAGTTGTCGTTGAAATATGTTTTCCCACTCAAGGAGGCTCGGCACCAAGACGATCGGTACCGGCTGCTGCGAGAGCGACTACTCGACCGCCGCCTCCACTGCAGGAGCTCGATACGTTTCCTGCTAGACGGAGACAGCGGCTGTGTCGAACGTCTGGAGGTGGCGATCGACCTGTTCAAGGCGTTGTGCGATTCACTGGGCGATCCGAACGATGCCATGTGCGTACTTGAGCACGCTAATGTTGGTTCGGAAGGAGCAATCGGTGACTGGACAGAGCTCCATGAGGTCGAAGAGAACTAAATGAAGTGGTTGGAGACATTGCAAGTGATACACGCGAGTCAGAGCCGATTTGAAGTGTTCCGAGCTCAGCTGACAGTGTCGGCTGCAGCTTTTTCGAGAGATCCGCAAGACTGGGCTGCTTGGTCATCGACAACAGAAACAACACGACGCGTTTATCGGTGAACATTTGTGCCAGCTCCTAGAAACCATACCATGTAGCGGGAAGTGAAGGAGTTGACTTCTTTGGACTTGTCTGGTATCCACATTGTTAGCTACCCGTTTGCCTCACACCACGCCGAGAGAGGGACGTGTCTCTCTTAACTGAGGCGCGAATTTCAGTCTCAAAGCAGCTGTGGCGAGGACGCTCTTTCTTCAGAGTCTCCTGTGGCTT
>JAAVTG010000301.1:0-59755 GCA_011947345.1 Phytophthora quininea
ATCTGCACACTCCGAAGCCTTCGCTGCCAACTCGCTTTCCAGGAACGACAGCTTCTTTAGGACATCCTCGTTCCTGCTAGCAATAGAGGCAACTTCACGTTCCTTTTCTAGAAGTTCCTTGTTATCTGCTTCCAGCTCAATGCAGCGGTCTTCGAGACTCGAGATTTCGGCCAATTTCGATGCCTGGTCGTCTTCAAGCTCCTCTACTTTAGCCGCAAGCTTTTCAGCTGCTCCTCAGAGGCTGTCTCGACAGGTTGGCTGTCATCTTTGTCTTGGGCCTCACGAAGAAGCGCTTCTAGAGTAGCGATCTGCTTGTCCTTTTCCGCGACAAGAATCTTGTACTCGGCTACCGTGCGCTCTTCGTTTACCTTGGGCTTGTTCTTGATGTTCTTTGCGCGAGACCCGAACCGTAGCGTTGATATCGTCTCTTCACTGTTGTAGCTGCTGGAACTAGCGCAGACCAGCAAAGTTGTCTCGGAGTTTCCTCCCAACGAATCTTGAAGTAGTCGCGTCAACTTGGAATCTCGATAAGGGATATGTGCGTTCGCATGTCCACTTGTCAGCGCGTTCATTACACTACCAAGTGCGCTCAGCGACTTGTTGATGTGTTGCGCTTCCTTCAGTGTCTGCCCTTTGGCGTGAGTCTTACCAACCTTCTCCGATCCAGCAAGGTCCACCAGGAACAGCTTCCCGCTCTTCATCGATCCTGTCGTCGTGTTTCGCTGCTCGATTGTAATGATAAACACGGAGTGGCTCCGACTCGACTCACTGTTCATCCTGGTCGATGAAATGACGCGGTTCGCGCCGCCCAAGCGCATCGCCGACATCATTTCTTCTGCGGACGCGCAGCACACTTCCGTCGCTCCAGCAACCCACACACGCGTTCACGGTTTTCACGCACACTCAAGTTAGTCGACGACGGCTTGAGCAGGTCTCGGATCTTCTCCATGTAAATTTCAATGTACGAGACGCGCACGATGAATTCCAGCTCCGCCTGCATGTTCTGGATGCCGTCAAAGATGTCAGCCATGACGCGGGGGATGATCCCTTCAAAGTCGGCGTCTCCAGGCACTCCTTCCATGGAGAACGTCTTGCCCGAGCCCGTCTGGCCGTACACGAAGCACGTGCAGTTGTAGCCACGTAGCGCCGACTCCACCAGCGGCTTGGCCGTCGCCGCGTACACATCCACCTGTCAACACACGCAGCGCTGCATAAGACATTGCCTTAGAACATTAGCAGGTCGGTAATTCTTCACCTGCGAGGCTTTCGTGCCGAAGACCTGGTCGAAGGTGAAAGTGTGGTCATCCGACACGCCGCGCGCGTCGCTGTGGATGTGCGCGGCGGTGTTGTCTTCCAGCCGCACACACTCCACCGCCTCGTGCTTCTGCTCCAGCTTGTTCTGCGGCCGGAAGCGCGCGCACGCGGATGCCCGCGCGGGTCTCAGTTGCGGAGCCCATGGCGAGTTTGAGACTGGATGTTGTCTGAGTCTGATTCTTGTCCGCTGTGCTAGTTGACCAGGTGGCGGGTTCCTTCCAACTTGGCAGCTCGCAATGGAGACGCTCGTGTTTGTTTATGGCACGCTCAAGACGGGGTTCTACAACTACGAAACGTATCTGAAGCCAGCAATCGCTCTGGGCAAAGCAGAAATGGTGGGCGCTGCTCGTACTGCCAATGCGGAATTCCACATGGTGCTGGACGTCCAGGTCTTCTACCCGTTGTTGTATCGAGCGCCGACAGAAGGCTACCGAGTGTGTGGCGAAGTTTACCGCGTCGATTTCGACACATTGGTGGCGCTGGATGTGCTGGAGGAAGTGGACGACAGACTTTACGCGCGTGACGACGTCGAGGTGGACATCCTGGACGGCAACCACCAGGGACAGCGTGTCTTGTGCCAGGTTTACCTCCTGCCAATCTTCGACGACGTGCCCAGACTGCCAAAGATCGAAGACTACACTGCGGACATGAACGCCAAGTACGACGCGCTGATGGGAGACCCGCAGCTTAAGATTCTGGCGTGCATTTACGGAGCAGACATCATTAGCGCTGTCGAGGGCAAGCTAGTCGAAGGGATGGAGTTTCGTGATGCTTGGGAACGGGTCGTCGGAGCGGAACGCCCGAGCGACGCTGTCTAGAATGTGATATCCACACTACAGTGTGCTCTGAATGGTGCGTTGTGAGCGTCAATGGTGTGAGTTTGGGCTAGTTGTTGGTGGTCGTAGTAGCTTACCACTGCTGCATTTCTTCGACGTCGTCCAATTGCCGATATGTTCTTGCTACACTCGTCTTGGCTCGCTTGCCGATGAGAGTTGCCTTCAACACCTTTGTCTGCAATACAGGAGGCATTTAGATCAACACCACCAGAATGTAGCCATCTCGTTCTCTATTGAATATCCTTGGTCGAGCTTCTCATCGCAATTTCCCCGCAGCTTGTTCCCACTATACTGAAGCTTGAGCGGCAGCCTGCATCTGAAAATCGCGCCCAGAGCCAACGTGCGGCCTCAAGCTCTTCGTTACGGTGGTCCTCTCTCTGAGCATTCGTGGCCTGGAAGCGCAAAGCAGTCAACCCCTCCCGCCGTCAAGATGATGTCCAAGCTGAGCCTCGTGCGCCAGCCGCTCTCGCGCGCGCAGTCGTCCGTGGCGGCCGCCGTGTCCAACTACCCGTCCTACGTGCTGAACGCGCCCGCCACTGAGGTGACGACGCTGCCGTCGGGCCTGCGCGTGGCGTCCGAGGGCTCCCACGGCGAGACGGCCACCGTGGGCGTCTGGATCGGCGCCGGCTCCCGCTACGAGACGGCGCAGAACAACGGCGCCGCGCACTTCCTGGAGCACATGGCGTTCAAGGGCACGAGCAAGCGCACGCAGCAGCAGCTGGAGCTCGAGATCGAGAACATGGGCGGCCACCTGAACGCCTACACGAGCCGCGAGCAGACCGTGTACTACGCCAAGGTTTTCAAGAAGGACGTGCCCCGCGCCATGGACATCCTGAGCGACATCCTGCAGAACTCTAAGCTGGACGACGCCGCCATCGAGCGCGAGCGCGACGTCATCCTGCGAGAGATGGAGGAGGTCAACAAACAGCAGGAGGAGGTCGTGTTCGACCGCCTGCACGAGACCGCCTTCATGGGCAACGGCCTGGGCCGCACCATCCTCGGCCCCATTGAGAACGTAAGCAGCGTAGTCGCTGTAAGGCTAGGAGGATGTTACAGTACTGACACAAGATGTGTTTGTTGTGTTGAGTAGATCCGCAACCTGAAGAAGGCCGACCTGCAAGACTACATCGCCACGCACTACACGGCTCCCCGCATGGTGATCGCCGGTGCTGGCGCCGTGGACCACTCGCAGCTCGTGGAGCTGGCCCAAAAGTCGTTCGGCGACCTCCCCACCACCCCGGCCGTGGCCCCACGCTCGAGCCCGTGCGCTTCGTGGGCTCAGACGTCCGTATCAAGGACGACAGCATGCCCCTGGCACACGTCGCCATTGCCTTTGAGGGCTTCAGCTGGACCAGCGAGCACTCGTTCCCGCTTCTCATCAGACCCTTCTGGGCAGCTGGGACCGCACGTCGGGCGCCGGCATGAACATGTCGTCCAAGCTCGGCCAGGTCGTCGCTGAGAAGGAGCTGGCGCACTCGTACATGTCCTTCAACACGTGCTACCAGGACACGGGTCTCTTCGGTGTGTACGCTGTGGCTGACAAGTACAAGCTCAACGACCTGACGTGGTACACGATGGAGGCGCTCGTGCGCCTTGTGCACAAGACCACTGACGAGGAGGTCGAGCGTGCTAAGACGCAGCTGAAGGCCAACATGCTCATGCAGCTGGATGGCTCGAGCCCCATCTGCGAGGACATTGGCCGTCAGATGCTGACCTACGGCCGCCGCTTGACCCCCGCGGAGATCTTCGCGCGCATCGACGCCGTGGACGCCGCCGCTGTCCGCCTGACGGCCGACGAGGTGATCAACGACAAGGAGCACGCCCTGGCTGCCACTGGCCCTATCCACGAGCTGCCGGACTACAACTTCATCCGTCGTCGCTCGTACTGGCTGCGATACTAGGCTGAGTCGTGTCCCCTGAAACATCTTGACGTCGTTGAGAGGGGCTAAGATGAGGCATAGAGGCTGGACAAGGAGATAAGCAGTGTTGAGTTTTCTGTATTGGAAAGAGGACGGCCGCACGCCACTTATCCACTGGGGAACGCGATCAAATGAAACAAAAATGAAATCCACTACAAGTACATACGAACGTGATGCAGGCGCTTTGGGGTTGCCAACAGAGCAGCTATTAGAGAGCAGCTCAACTTGAGCTCACATATTCAATTGCTTTGTAGCGATTGTCACTTGAAAATCAGCGCTAAACATTTCTTCTCTCGATTGAACACCACCACGTAATGGAACAAAATGGTTGATAGTTTTTACGTCCACGGGCAATGTAGCGGCATTGATCCGGTACACCGTAAAAAAATGATCTATCTGCGCCGTCGACCTCCACCGCTAGCTTTCTCCAAACGATTTTTATCAAGGTCGACGTGTTGCTGCAAAATACTGCTCAGGATCAGCTCGGGCGAGTAGATCTGCTGCGGGTTTGCTTGTGACAAAGCTTTCCGTACCGCAGCCGTGGCTACTGCAGTCTCACTTGAGATCACGATATCATCTGGCCCAGCACTACCTTTCAGCACTGCTATTCCTCCTGCGCACTCAACGATTTTCACCAAGTCTTTTACAGGTGGGAGCACTGACTTGTGGTTCGTAATGAAGAACTGGCGACCGGCGAAAAGTTGCCGCCTCTGCGATGCCGTGAAATCATACAGGGTCTTCTTTAGGTCAAAATGCCACTTGGTCTCGGCCTTGCCATCTTTCAGACAGTGTGCGCGCTCGTAAATGGGAGACCCAACCCTCGCAGACTCGTCTAACCATCGCTCGTCCAAAATGTGGGCGCAGCACGAAATGCCACACAGGAGCTTTACCGTGCGCTTCAGCGTGTTCTTCGGAGCAAGAACGTGAGTTGCCTTCTCAATATCCTCCTCGTAGACAGCACCTTTGATCGCCGCGATTTTCTTCCTGACTGCAGCAGTCATTTCAATACCAGTGAGAATGATCCGCACTTGTTGCTCCGTCGCTTTATCTCCTTCGGCTTCCTCGTTTAGCGATGGCTGTGTCGGGTCAATATCACTTATCGATACGTCTGTGGGGACGCCTTGGCTAGGCTGGGTTTCCTCTAAAGCGGCATCGTTGGGATCCTCTGACTTCCGTTTTAACCATCTCCTCTTGGGTGTTTTTACAGCGGGGGAAGCAGCGACCGTAGACTCGCCTTCTTCTGCATCTTGAGTATTTGTCATGAGTTGTGTCTGATTGGAGATGCTTCGGGAATCATCATTTTCAGTAGGCACTGCTGTAGAACCCTTTTCCATCTCTCCGCATTCTTCATCAGTTTTGTCCTCAGGCTTCGAGTTGTTAGAGTCGGTAGGGCTCGTCTTATACTGGTCACCTCCTTGAACTTCTGTAGTATCAACGTCCGGGATTTGTTCTTCAGAATCCGCCAAGTTAAGCTTTCGCTTCTTCTCGTTCTTCGATCCTAAATCCGAGGAATCACTATCAATATCCGAGTTAGAGCGCTTATTACCTTGGATACGAGCTTTAGTCTCTTCGTCTTCCATCTTCTGTCGCTCCTGTTCTTCTTGAGCTGCTCGCCTCGTAGCAATATGAGCTGTTTCGATTGCTTTCGACACTTGGTCAAACCAAAAATCAATTCTAGTGCGCTTTTTGGATACCAGAGTGATCCGGCTCTTGCCGTCACATGAAATAACCAAACTCCACTCTTTGTCACCTCGGGGTTGCTCGCTAATATCTATGTCTTGCGCTTTCGTGTCAAAATAGTTCAAGATCGAGTGTCCTTTCCATCCTTCAAGCCGGAATATCAGCAGCCAATGCGCATATAACACAAGTTCGACGTGCTCCGGTTGGTGATTGCTTGGATCAGAGGTGGGGGCATCATTATCTGCGCCAGTCAGCATCCAAAAATGCCAGGGAGATAATCATCATAAAATGAAGGAAATTCCTTCAGCGACTCATCGTCGGATTCGAGCGCAGCAGTGATCTCATCCGGAATACGTAGAGCATCGACGGTTCTTTCGTGGTGTAAAACATCGCTTCGAGATCCATTCATTTCCAGAAATCCGCCGATGGCATCAGACCACCGCTGGTCTTCCGTTGCATCTTCAAATAAAATTACAAGGGTGCGCTCTCGCATAACCAACGCACACGCTCGCTGCTCATTCGACGTCGAAACGATTGGCACACTCCCAGGGACAGATTCCAAGAAGATAGCATCCTGCTTCAAATGTACGAGGTGTTGGATCGTGAAAGAAACTTCAGCTCCGTCCTCTTCCCGCGTGCTGCATACTAGCGTTCCGTCTTCGAAGCAATGAGCGCACATCTTCTCTTGCGTTCCTTCAACACCTTGGTCACCGACCACCAACACCATTACTTCTGCTCGCAACAGCAACTTGTTGGTCGACAAATCACGGAGAGCTTCTGCTCCGTCGCCCTTGAAGCAAGTTTGTAACTCGATTAATTCTCTCTCTGCGCGAGCCTCCGCCTTGGCCAAATGGATGTAATGTCTGTTCTCCTGTGCAATGTGCATCAGTCGTGGAGCAAAGATCTCTCGGTCGTCCATACTAGCATCACTGTTGCTGCTGATGGCTCCGTCTCCTGCGTCATTCACGAGCGTCTTGCTCAGTGCTTCGACGAATTCCACCAACTCATTAAAACGATCCAACGGGCGATCCACAAGCTTCTCCACTGTAAGGTTTTGTCTTGTCAGGAAACTCCCCAGCAGTTCTGCGTCCCAATTTTTGTCCTCAGTATCGATAAATCTCTGTAATGTTGCTCGGATGTCCTCATTCCAGCTGAAGAGCTGTCCATAAGGCACGCGGAGGACGCTGAGCATGTCCGCCATCGTCTCTACCAGACTACCGCACTTGATACTGGCTACTGCACTCCCTCTCTTCTCCAGTGGCTCCGTCAGTGGCTGCAGCTTGGCTCGGAACAGCGCGTGGAAACTCTGCAGCTGACTAACAATGGATAGAAACCGATCCATGTCCACACTGCCCGCGAGTAAACCATCACGACCACGTCGCTCGAAGCGCAGTCTGCGAGCCAGACCTTGGTCTGCGGTAGCGAGGAACTCCACGAACTCGCTGTCTTCGTCCAGGAACAGGTGCAGGCCTGCCTGCGCGGCTTCCCACTGCTCTCGCATCTCTTGTTTGGGATGGCGCCAAATCCGAAATGTTTGTTCCGAAATTCCGAAATAAATGCAACTTAACCCTTTCACTGCCAGCAAGATCAGCTTCTCTTGAAGTTCCCGGGCGGACCTGTAGGAGAGGCACTCTGCTTTTCTGATTGGGTGAAAGTTGACCAAGGTGGGTTTGGGGTGGAGCTCACCAAGACTAACAGGTCCGCAGCAGACCCGTAGTATTAGCAGTACCGTAAAGACCAAAATGTTCAGATGCTGCGCTCCTGTCCACACAGTTCGAGTTTGCTTCCTTCTCGCGAAATTTCATTTGCACGACAACACCATGGAGATTTCGCAGCTTCTCGTCGACGACAACGCGGCCGAAAGGGAGTTTGAGGACTCCGACGAAGAGGACAACTACGAGGTGAATCAACTCGGCAACGGAGAGGAGGAACTTTGACCGAGTCTGACGAGGAGGCAGCGCCATCTCTTTCGGAGACGACACTCGATCAACCCAAGCTGACTGGAAACACCTACGTCGACGACCTTATTCGCGAAAGTGGGCTTCATATCGTGCGTGAGCGAGAGGTCAATCTAGCCTACAAAGAACGAGGAGAGTTGGGGCCTTTCTCGCTGTTCTTCACCTGCGAGTATCGTGATGCGCTGCTCAGCTGGACGAACTCGATGCTCAAGGATAAAGGGAAGAAAGATGCCACGGTGTTTGAGCTCGATGCTTTCATCGGGTTGGAAATCGCTATGAGTATCATACCGCTGACAGAGATCAAAGAGTTGTGGTCTCAAAAGCTCTTTCTTGGCCAATCTGACTTTTCAAAAACCATGGCAAGAAATCGGTTCGAAAGTATTCGTGCCCGGTTTCAGGTTCATGCACCTGGAAGTGTACCTGTTCAAGCTCGAGAGCTGGACCCACTTTGGCACAGTCGCCGCTTGATGGCGCAGATTCAGCACAAAATTTGCTGCTATCGCTGTGGCGGTCGGTGCTGTTAGCCTGGATGAGAATACGGTGCGTACTAAAGTTCGCTCTGGTGCTAGAACATACATGCCATCGAAACCGGATAAGTATGGCGTGAGATTTTATGCAGTAGTCGGCTGGCAAAGTTTGAACACGTACTCCGTTTGGAACAATGGATCTGGAAACCGGACACAAACAGCCGCCGCAAAACGCTACGTCGACGTATTTCCAGCTCTGCGCTAGCCGTTGCTCAGAACATTGGAGCGAGATGACATCCCCATGCAGCGAAAAGATGCTAGTGCTTTGTGGGTCACCATGTGTGGCCACTTCACGAAAATGTTCCCTGCTCCAATTTCGCGCCGGCTTTTGGTATGTGATAATTTCTACACTAGGTATAATCTCGCGAAGACACTGTTGGAATTCACGGGCGGCGAGATGAAATTGCTTGGCACGGTCAGAATAGGTTTGCAAGGAAAATGGGTTGCCCCGGAGTTAGAGGCTGCAAAGGAACGAATGGATAATGCTGCTCGTGGATCCTAGGAACTCGTGGCTGCTATCGATGTACCGGCAGATTGGGAAAAGAAACAAGAAGCGCACAAGCGAGCGCAGAAGAAGTTGCCGGAGCGACTACGGACGACTTACTCGCCGCCAATGACAATTGCTAATAATGCTGGCTACGTTGTCTTCCGTGACAAGCGTACCGTGACGTTCTACACGAACGACCTTGCTGGCACTTCGAGTCAGCGCGTCCTACGGGGAGATGACCCTGAAACGATTTGGTTGTGCCGTGGTCTTGCATCTCTTCGCAGGTGGACAGATGAGGAAGTTTTGCACCGGAGAAGCTCTCAAGTACCAGCGATCATTGTGGCCTACAATCTCTTCATGAACTGGGTCGAACGCGTTGATCAATTGAAGAGCACTAATCTGATCCGGCGGAAAGAGAAACGTTTGTCGATGAGTATCCTTACGTGGGCTATTGACTTAGCGCTTATCAATGCTTTTTCGCTATTCGAAAAGGTGGCTGGGTCCAGCAGCTACACGCGTGACGCTTCGTGAGTTCAAGCGGCGCGTGGCGGAGAAGATGACTGCCGTACAGCGTTCCCGCATGGACAAAGAACGTCGTCGCCAACCAGCAACCGGCCAGCCTCTCCACGAAGTCGTAGGCGCTGACAGCAGCTTGCACGCTCTCATACTACACTCTAAACAGCATTTCAACCGGAAAACTGACGTGCTACTTGTGCTCGTTGAGGGGAATCTCGAAGAAGACTCTATTTGGCTGCACAAGCTGCCACCGAGGCTTCCACGTGCCGTGCTTTGCCGCATTTCACTATAAAGATGTGCTCTCATCCTCCTGTCCCAAGGCCAGATCGGCTTTGGATGCAGTGTGCGCAGCAGCATCAGGAGACCCCCTCGCACAAACACGCCTGAAGAAAAACAAGACAATAACATGCCTAGATCAGCTTGAGTTACCATAGCAATAGATAAAATATATGGAAGTGTGTGCAGTACCTAATCGTGTCGTTCAAGCGCTCAATCTGCTTCTGTATGCACCGCGGGAGCTCGATCTGCTTCGCCTTCGACAGAAATCCATGCTTCTTGTAGAAATTAAGCTGGCGTATCGCCTGGTCAACCCTGCGTGGCGTGCGTCTCTTGGCCCTGGGGGTCAGCATGCGCAGTCTGCTTCCAACGACGAATCGTCCGTACTGGTTCCATTCACAGGGTGCGTCGCTGCAATGTTGGCATGGCCGCTGGGGAGGAAGGGACTCGCCGCTCATTCGTGCTGGTTCGAAAATTCAAAATTTGGAGCAGTACCGTGAACTACGTAACTGACAATTATGAGATCCACGTTTTCGCATGCTACGCGCTGATAGGCTGGTTTTTATAACATTGCAAGCTCATTGGCCAAATTAGAGGTATGGGGCGGACCTGCAATTTTCTTCTGGTAGTGAAATGGGAAACCTCCTTTACCTCCGCTATCCGGGACGTACTAGTAGCTACTCCTTTCCTACAGCATCAGTAGGTTACCGCCTTACCCCTGTGCTAAGAGTACTATAACTCCTAGTAGAACTTGCATTCTAGCCATTTGTGAACAAGGAAAACAACATATGGAGGGACTTCTTGGCCGCGCTAAAATGCTATACCGGCAGCGCTAAAGTTAGACAGCCAAGCCTACCATTCTCGCTTTTTCGATGGGTCAGAAGTGCGTCACTGGGACGGGAAGAAAGCCAAGAACCTACGAGAGAATCTCTGTCGACTACAAGCACAAACTTGATGTCCTCCGTTTCTTTGATGCCAGAGCCGATACCAGAGAAGCAGTCGCCAAGTCTTACCAGTTGATTGAAGTTCCAGAAGACAAAAGAAGAAGCAAAAACAATTTTGGCCATGGAGGCAGACCCGTCCACTTATCAAGTACATGTGCAGTCAAGGCAAGGAACACCACAAGAACGCTCGTAAACTTGGTGACGCGATTATTCTTCCCGACGGTGCTGAAGAGTATCTCGTTGTGTGGATAAACTCTTTGCGACATGATGGTTGTCCAGACCCCTGTTCAGCCTTTCGTGTTGCTCCACCCAGTCGCGACGACATTGCTGCATGGGTATGCTCATGCTGGGAGAAGTTGACAACTAGCACAGTTATCGGCGGGTTTTCTAGAGTGGGCATACTCGAAGACACTCGTGTAGCGGATGTTGACCCTGTGCAAAGCGAAGCCGTCGTTGGAGAACTTGTAAAGGAGCTACGATCTTTGGGGTCTTAGGCTAAGCTATCCGAATGGAGCAGGATATCCTCAGCAACAATGAGGATAATTGATCGCCCAGTAATTAGTACTAAATCGTAGTTGTTTTCCCTTCCCTCTTTACACGTACCCTCCTTCTCCCAAATCCCTAAGTTCTCTTAGTACATGGGTTAGGCGGTAATGCCAGAAACCACCGGCTATCCCAACGCCACCCGCGGGCACACACAGGACATTTGAGACTTTTCCAGGCGCCACACTGGAGGTAAAGTCTTCGTCATGACGACTGTATCAAGGATTAACTGTTTCCACAGCTGGTACGCCGTCGCGTAAACGCTTGATTTTCTCCTGCCTTGGAGATTGGTTGAGAGGGTCATTTGATCGCAGAGCTGCATACGACACTGGGGAAGTCACGAGGCTTCGACACATAAGGTCCCGCCTCAAGCACGGGCTCGAGGGGGCCTCTGGTATCATGGTCTGCACCTGTCTTCGTCATCAGATGCACACGTCGTACATTACACTGGAGCTGGAGCTCTGAGCTTGACTTGAATTTGAGCGAGAAAATGACAAACAGAGCGATGGAATTGCTAGACAGTCAGCTTCCGTGGTGGTGCCACGTGAGTGGCCGTCGAATTGAGCTCTTGATGGTAAAAGTAGAACTGAATTTGAGTTATCTGCCTAAACGTTTGCTCTCGTGTCTCTCTAGACCTCGCGCTGGGGGCTCTAGTGCTTCTGATGGATAGTTACTCTTACTTAAGCATGTGGTGTAGCGGGATTTATCAAAATCCGCTTCCACTGCGCCCAGACACCGACTAACGGAGGGGTCCTCCGATATCCGTGGGGATGCTGAAGTGTGCTCACCTTGTGTACCCGTCGGCGGGCTGGATCTGCTCTTCAGGTGCTTCGAGGATGCTTGATCTGTCAAGATCGAACGTCTTGGCGGGACGTGGGAGGTCAGGAGCAGCGCGGGAATCTTCACTCTGCGTCCTTGAATATTTGCCAGACCAGTAATCGCTTGGATCTACTTGGATCTGGGGCCTGGATCTTGGATCCAGGTGGAGGGTTGCCTTGAGGGGTGTGTGGTCTTCCTTTTCCGTACTTGAACGCTTCCAATAGCGTGATCTTGGGGGTTGAGGGTCGATCGGTCGTCCTGGCCAAGTAGTAACTTCAGTAGACCTTGGATCTGCACTTGGTACTTGTGGATCTAGACTGCGAGTGGATCTGGCCAATATATTATCCAGATCACCCGAGCGCTGCTTGATCCGCGGTGATCCCGACGTAGCTGGACTGGGCCGATGTAGATCCCGTAGTCTTATGCGCTAAGAAGGGCACTTGTGGTGTACAAGGCAAATTCGACTCTGTATTAAGCAAATTATGAGTGGATCCATTGGAGATCCCATCCCAAAACCTATCGTCTGCACCATTTCTATACCTGCCGCTGGATGTTGTCGCTTGATCAGTCCTCTGGTGTGCCAGATCCACGTCTGGAACGGCCTTGGTTGCAGATCCGGGCTGCCCACGTCTGGATCCAGTGTTTCCGCGATGTACCCATGTCTGATCCGGGAATCTGAGTCTGGATCCAGCATATCGCGTTGGAGATCCGGACCACCTACGCTTGGATCCACTGCTCCCGCGGTGTACCCATGTCTGATCCGGGGATCTGAGTCCGGCTCCGGCACGCTGGGCTCCCATATCGCCCCATTTCCGGGAAAGCGCTTCACCACAACCGCCTCCTGCCTGAGGTTATTGCCCTACAACGACAATACGTCAGGCACCGCTCGCACTTCATCTCCTGGCTTCCTTCCACATGGAACCCGGCCAAGACTCCGCGGGCTCGCCCCATGACGATGTGCAAGGCTCTCCTGCGGTGCCTCCCAACCTCGCGCCTCCGTTAGAGGTGGCTTCACCGATCGATGCCTCGCAGTCGCGTGCGGATTCGTCAGCACCCCTTCGTCCCATACTGAAGCCTTGCTGGATCGTCGCACATGGGAGCTCTCATGTCTGGAGGAGCTCCTTGACGATCAATAAGATGAGCTCTGTCGTCTGCATCGCGAGCTGGAGCTGATGGAGAGCCTGCGCGAGGCAGAGCGCCGTGATTTCGTCCCATTCGAGATCGAGTCACTCCAAAGCCAGATCCGCGCTCAAGATGCCGAGATATCTGTCAGCCGGCGTCGGATCCACCGCCTATACCAAGATCTGGACCGGATCACGGCTGATCGCGACCGTCTCCGAGTAGATCTCGACGATGTGGTGGCGGATCGAGGCCACCTCCAGGCGGATCTGAATAGGATCACGGCCGATCGGAACCGCTGCCAAGAAGGTCTGGACGTCGCAGAGGCGGATCTGCGGCTCTTGCAGTCTCATATATACACCACCGAACGTGATCGTGATCAAGCTCTGGTAGCTCAAGCCACGGCGATGGCAAACCTGGATCACCTCAGATCTCTGACTTCCGGTGCGGGATCTACGGCTCCGGATCATGCTAGGAGCGACGGGGCTCAATTAGTCGCTGCCTGCGCTGTTGCGGATGCGGCTGGGCAGGAAAATTCCCGACTGACGCACGAACTCACCCAGCTTCGCTTGCTTTACGACGCCCTCGTGATCTCACCTCAGCAGACCCGACAGGAGCTGGATCAAGCTAGATCTGAGCGGGATACTGCCACCCAAGTGCGTGATGGCTCTCAATCGGAGATTGCTCGCCTGCGTAAGCGTCTGTCTTGCTACCGATCCCCCTCTTACCGTACCATACTAACTCTGATCTCCATTCCCCGTAGGTCGGGCCCTTACTGACGCTGACAGCTCCGTCACTGAAGCCAACAACTCCGTCAGGTCCTTGACACGGGACGTCGCGCGAATTCAGTCTCGTCACTCTTGTGCTGTCAACGATTTGGCGTCCGTCACTGCCGAACGAGATACCCTGCTTCGGCACTTATCCGGGATCGTCTCGTTGGCTGGGACCTGCCTCGGGGCCAAGCGTCCTCGTGCTCTGGCGGCAGCGGCGGGACCCTCACCCAAGATCCCTCGACCTTCCTCGCCGGAAAGTGACGCTGGATCTGTCCTCCAGAACCGCGAGGGCGATCTGATTTCCGGTGATCACGGCAGATCGGACGAGCTGGGTGGTGGATCCGGCGAGATTGACGATGACCAGGGTGATCTCGTCGAGATCGCCGATGATCAAGTTGAATCGGATGATAACCAAGGTGGATCGGATGACAACCAAGGCGGATCGGGCGGTGATCAAGGCGAATCGGGTGGCGATCGGGGCGGATCGGGCGACGATCAAGGCGGATCAGGCGGGCCCACTGAAGTCGAGGTGGATCTGACTGGTGATGACGGTCCTACGACCCATGGCAGCCCCGACGCGGGCAGCGATTTGGACGAGCAGGTCCTCATGGCGAAGGCCAGATCCCGTGCGGAGATCCGCCGATCATCGGCGGAAGACCGCCTCGCAACCGGGGCGGATGAGGCCGTGGCTGAGGTCCGTCCCAGCGACGTTCCGACGGCAGATCCTGCGAGATCCGTATCTCCAACCAGCGGATCACCGCGCCAACACCCGGTATCCGGGCCTTCAGATGGTTCGCCGCGTGGATCACCCCATGGATCCCCGGGTGGATCGCCTCGCGGATCGCCCCCTGGATCTCCTGGTGGATCACCTAGCCGATCACCCCCGGAACCCCTGTTCCTCCGATCAACCCTTTTGCTCCATATGAAGAGTTCATTCCTGGCTTCGATCGCCCCCGGTACTTTAGCCCGGCCGAGGTGGATCCGTGGGACTCGGGGCTCCTAAGCCGGATCCAGGTTACGGGCATGATCCCTTCGACTCTGGTTCGCAGATTTCCGCTGCGACCAGGGTGGATCTTCCCTTTGAAACCTGCTCGGGCCCCCGCAGTACATACCCAACAGTACTGCGCGGATCTGATTACCCCCACCAACCTGACGACGCTGTTAGCGACCCGTCCTTGGGAGGTTTTGGAGAACTCCGAGCCACCGCTGACTTTTGATCTACGTGCCCACCGTCATGCGAAAACTAGCCTCGCGACCGCGGTGGACTTATATCTCGCCAACGAGGAGCGGGATCGACAGGCTTACTGGGAGTCAACTCACTATCTTCCCATTTCCAATGCAATGCGTCAAGCAGATCCAGCACTGGATCAATACTATTCGGCACGGAAGCAGCGCAGATCCCACGCCGGTCCGCGTTGGGGCAAGTTTATCAAGCTGTTGTTGGTGGCAATGCGCGACGGTTGGTGTGACATCGACATCTTGCTGGATCCATTCTTCCTACACTTCCCCAGGATTGAGGAGAGTGTCATTTGGTATCCTGGTCGCGCAGCGCGGCTGCTGGCTCGCCCAGCTGCTGTTGCTGGTGCTGCTCGACCACCTGCCCGGGATCTGCCTACGGATCTGCTCGAAGCTCTCGCTGAATGTGACGAGGTGGATCCGTGGCGCAATTATTACCGGGACCTCCTGCTTACCACCCAGCGCGCGATGTTGCACGCCTACCCTTTCGCTTTGACGCTACCGCACGTGATCCGGGTCCGTAGGCCGGTCCGGTGTGTGGATCTTTGCTGGATCCGGGTCTGCAAGTTAATTTTGCAAGTGGATCCTGGCTGGATCCGGGTCTGCAAGCCGATCGTACCTTCAGATCTCGGCTGATCTCGACATTTTCTGACCGGATCCGTCTCGATCCAGCTTCTTTCTTCTTTCGTCTTCGTGGATCGGTGAATTCTGACCACTAGCTACTGTGTCCCCTAGCTCACTCGTCACCTTCCAGCGGTAGATAGTTCTCCACTCCACTCATCCATAATCGTTCCCAATCTCCTTTTTCCTCACTTAGCTTTCCCTACCTGGATCCTGGTCTTTCATTTTCCTTGCATGGTCAACTTCACTTGGATCCGAGCTGTCCTGACCTTATTATGCTCGGATCCATATGCAAATATGCACACATCAATCCCCTTTCCTCCAGATCTGCAACCACCTTGCCGATCCCTTCAACCAACTTCCCAGCAGAATGACCAACTCGCTCTGCTGGATCCAGCCGCTACCCCTCCTCGTGAGACTGCATTACACCGAATCGGTTCTGATCCGCGCGTTCGCGAAGGAACTCATGCAATAATGCGCCACAATTCAGATCTGCTTCGTCTATCCATGATGGATCTTCATATCCCTTCCAGTGCACTAAGAATTCTCGCATGATCCGGCCATATCGTGTTCGCCTGCCTGTCCTCACGTCGGAGATCCGTTCCACTTCATATTCATTCGGCTCTAGATCTTGGATCCAGCTGTCTTCCGGTAGTAGGGCTTCGTCGAAATCCAGCCGATCCTGTTCGTCCACCAGGAGCTGGATCTTGGGTCGATCAGGATAGTCCTTCACTTTCTTCAGCTTAGATACATGTACGATCGGGAATATACCATAGCTCGTGCCGGAGATCTCGAGTCGCATCGAGTATTCGTTCACTTTTTCAGCCACTCGGAAGGGACCATGCCACTGATGGGCCAACTTCTTGGCATATCCTTCCTTAACGCGATCCAAATACAGCCAGACTCGTGATCCGGCTTGGATCTCATGTGATCTGGCATTTCCGTTGTGTGTTTCGGCTCGATCTTCGATCGCCTCGCGCAACTTATCATTCACTTGCCTCCTGGCTTGAGAATACCATTTTTGGATCCGATATCTCCATCTTCGTGGATCTCGATCTCGGATCTGGGTACTACCCACCGGGACGATCGCCTCCAAGGTGGATCTAGGGTCCCACCCATGTACCAGATAGAAAGGTGTTTCCCCGCGGATCCGATCATGCGCCGTGTTGATCGCATGAGTTAATCTTTCGGCATATTCATCCCAATCTCGCTGATCCACATCTTGTACATACATCTTCAGTGATCTAGTCAGTGTTTGAACCATGCGTTCGGCGGTTCCGTTCGCTTGCGGACGGTAGGCCATCGTGGCGCGCTGACGCTGACCCAAGATCTTGTTAAATGCACGGAAGAAGTCGGACATAAACCCAGGTTCGCGATCGTGTCGAATCATCTCGCTGGCCCCGAACCTGCGGAAAACGCACTCTTCGTACGACTCTGCGATCGTTTGTGCTGTTCTGGACGCACTAGCTTTAGCGATTACATAGCCCGAGAACAAATCCACCCAGATTAACAACTCAGTGTTGCCTTTGTAAGACTTGGGCAAGGAAGGTATGTGATCCATAGCCACGATCTGGAAAGGGTAGGTCGCCTGCACGTTCCCTGGTGACTCTCCACGGATCGTGGGCCTACCTTTGCCGGTCTCGCAGTCGACGCACTCACCCACAAATCTTTGGACGCTGCGATATAGACCTCTCCAGTGGAAATATTTCCGGATCCGCTGGTAAGTTCGGCCGATCCCTTGATGCCCTCCCTCCAGACTGGTGTGATAATGGGACAACACATCTTCGTAAAGTGTCTCTGGCACTACTAGCCTCATTAATCCATCTCGATCCGCATCAAATCCCTTACCCAGAGGGCAAAAGAATAACAAATCTCGTTCATCCACTTCGTAATCCGCTGAGATCTTCCTACACACCGCCGCGTCTTCTTGAGCCAGATCTGCTAGATCTCCTTTCAGAAATTTCTTGAGATTGTGGATCCACATCTCTTCGTCCTGCGCCTGGCGGATCCGTTCAATCCGCAAGTCTTGGATCAAATTTTCCTGCAGGGCCGTTGGGTTGGATCTGCGTCTGGCGTTGGATCGAGTCATGACCGGCGAGATCCGTGCCACTGGATCTCCGATCTGGGGCTTCAGGATCTCATCCAGGCGATTGAGCGCAGTCAGATCCTGGATCTCGGCTTCGCCTTGTACCTTTGTGCCTTCTTGTCGCTGAAGAGCTGCGCTCGCCAAGTTATCTGCACTAGCATTCCAATCTCGCTTGACGTGCACCAGCTCGTGATTCAGCCAGATCCGTAGCAGATCCAATACCTTCTGCTTCAACAAAGTCAGTCCTGGGGCCTTGCAATCGATCTCGCCTCGCACCTGACGGATCACCAGGTTGGAGTCGTCGCAAATCACCAACCGAGTCGGATTCAGACCATTGAGTAATCCTAATGCCAAGATCAATCCACTATACTCAGCTTGGTTGACTGTAAGGCCTTCTGCATACACGGATCTGGCCTTCACTATGTTCCATTCGGGTAACTTCCACAAGATCGCGCTGTACGCGCCTCCACCCCTTTTGATCCGGGCAGATCCATCGAAACTCACTACAAACAGGGCTTCTTCGGCCTGGATCACTGGGATTGGAGCTTGGATCTTGCGTTTGGGCTCCTTTCGGGGGCTATGGCAGTCAGTGCCTCGTCCACTTTGGATCTAGGGGTAATGCTGGCAGCCAATACACCCAGGATCTCATCTTCCCTTGGTAGATCTCGTGATCTCAAGCGTCCACGGCGACAGCAGGCCAGCCCATTGTCCCAGACGTCCCTGGAGACCGGCAGATCTAAACAGCCATGCCAGTGTAGAGTGTCGGGTCAGGATCTTGATCTCACGTCCCGCCAGCATGTTGTATCCTAGATCCAGCATCCGGAGCAGTGCTAGTATCTCCTTCTGCACCACATTGTAGTTGATCTCGTTGGATTTCAGTGTACGACTGGTGAATAAGACCGGATCCAGCCTTTCATCGTGTTCCTGCGCTAATACCGCCGAGATCGCCCAGTCACTAGCATAAACGATCACCACCGGAGTTAGATCCGGGGCGAAGTGTCGTAAGATGGGAGCTGTCGCAAGTTTCTGCTTCAAAGCATCAAATGCGCGCCATGATCTGACCCATTTATCTCCTGATCTTAATGGATCCAACACGTCTGGATCCGGATCTCCCGTCTCCACATGTCGATCTACAGCCGCTCCATCAGCTACCGCTTGGATCCGCTCCCGGAGGCCGTCCTTTTCCAACTCCGCGAAGTCCACTTCCCTCAGTTCGTATAGGATCGAGGAGTAGACGGCATAGTCCTCCATGTATCGGCTGTAATAATTCAAGCTACCTAGGAACGATTGCATGGATCTCAGTGATCCGGGGAAAGGCAGATCTACTAAAGTCGACAGATCCTTTGGATTCGCCTCCAGTCCTTGGTCAGAGACTCGATGTCCCAAGTAATCCACCTGCCGCAAGCCCCAAAACTCTTCGTTACGCTGACAGATAAATTCCATTCATCACAGATTTCTAGCAGGCTCTCCACGCGATCAAACAATTGATCCCACGATTTCGCCGTCACGAGGATGTCGTCGATGTAGGATCTGCGTCCCAGGACTGATGGTTTGTGCGGATCTTCAGGTTCTCCTTCCAGGAATAGATCTGTTGGTTGATCCGTGGATCCTGACTTCGAGATCCGCAAGAATCCATACAGTGCGTTATCCAGCAGACGTTGATAGATCTGAGGAGCATTTTTAATCCAAACGGCATACGCAGCCACTCAAACAGCCCGAATGGCGTGATAAATGCCGAGATCAATTGAGCTCGATCCGTCATCGACACCACCCAGAAACCGCTAGCCATGTCGAGCGAGCAATACCATAGTACTTTGTCCAGATCTTCTAGCAGATCATTGATCAGTGGCATTGGGTACACCATCAGCCTAGTCAAGCTGCTCACCAACCTATAGTCAATACACAGACGAATATCAACGCCATTCTTCTTGATTATCACGACGATCGGGGAGCCCATGGTGATCTCGACGGTTGGATGATCTTAGCAGCCAGCAGTCCCTTGATCAGTTCCGCTAATTTCTCTCTGAACCGGGGAGCTACCTTTCGCACTCTCTGAGCTACGGGTCTAGGATTGCCCACGTCGATATCACAGATCGCCCCTTTTGCGGCCGGCGGCAATGCATTCCCTTTTCCGATCAGCAGGTGTTTCTTCCTCCAGATCAACCTTCGAAGCCGATCGATCTCCTCTGGGTGTTGATAAGAGGATCTCCCACCTGAAGATCCTCAATCGCCACCTCATCGGTGGTCGAAACTACTTCCGGGAGCACCGCCAACTGATCTTTCACATCTTCCACGTTCAGATCGCCCCCTTCGTGATAGCACACTTGGTCATCTCCTTCCGGATCCGGATCTAAAAGACTCGGATCCAGACCTCCCGGCAGCGGATTCAATGGTATCGTAGTTGGATCCAACGGCTTCCGGTCAGGAGCAGCTCCTCCGGGCTGTCCAGTAACTTGCCCCCGGCCTCCTTCTGCTAGATCTTTGATCGATGACCGAAGATCCGACTCCGGCTGCGCTTCCGTCGAGGTCTCAATACTGCCGCTCGATCCGACAAGCAGTTCGTCCGTAACAACAGGATCTGGGGTACTGGTGTCACCAATTTGCTGAGTTGCCAGAGCCCTGCAGACCTCCTTAGCGGGGTGTTCAAAATCCCTCTGGAGATGGTCGGTTGAATTGGCTTGGTGATCTGATCCCGCATGGATCTGCTTCCGCTGAAGTATCCTGCGTGGAGTCGGATAAGTTGGACGTTCGACCGCGGGCTCCGAGTCGATCTCGGGCTCTTCAGGTGGAAATTCCACCGTTGCTTCCATTGCAAGATTCTGCCACTCCTCATAACGCCTGGATCCGACCGAGATGAATCCTGGTGCTCGTGGAACTCGACCTTCGGCTAACCACATACCTACTTGCGTGTGGTGACTGATCACTGCTCGCTTCTCACTCACGTTGGTCACCCGCAAATACTGTGTCCTACCTGGACCGTCCTCGATCGTGGGTACCCAGCGATCACCACGGGTGAGCCACAGTTTCTCGTGATCTCGTGTCTTCAAACGCATAGGTAGCTCGATCGACTCTCCCACCTCGATCCACACATTTCGCTCCACCTTCAGTTGTCTCGCCTTGTCGCTATAGAGCTGACGGCGCCCACTGAGCTGGATCTTGACTTCGTCGGGCAAACAAACGGACCCAACGGCCAGATCCAAGCGGATCCCTGCCGGAACCATGAAGTCCATGCCTAGGATCGCCTCCTGTCCAGTTAGATCACCTACCCAGATGTCGAAGAAATATACCAAATACCCCGCCAACGTGATCTTGATCCTGGTTCTTCCTTCCGTTCGGTACACATTTTCGCCAATTCCCACACAGTCTTGACTCTGGCTTATATCGATGTAACAACCAACCTTACGAGCAAAGGCGGTATCCACAATGGACACCTCGGCGCCACTATCTAGCAGCAAGATCGCTTTTTCATTGTTGATTTTGCCTGTGATCTTAGCTTGTCGGAACCATTTACCAGGTGCATGACGTTTCCAATATCCGCGTGACTCTCCTGGTAACAGATCCGTAGATCCCGGGTTGGATCCGCATGCATTCACCCGTCGGGATCCTGGATCTTCGGGATAAATATCTTCATCCCCGGGAGTAAACCACCGATCCGGTGTATTCTGCTTCCAGTAGCCCTTCGGCTCATCTTGATCAAGGTCCATCACCATTTGCGGGTTGGATCTCGCGAATTCGTCCGCAGGGCGTAGACTTGACACAGCAGCAATACTTCTCACGTGCAGATCACATGTATTATCGCGTGGATCTCGTACGCCATTACGTGGATCTACCGACTTCCCATTCACAAATGCATAGATGCAATACTTAGAACGCTCGGCTCGTACCAGTTTCCAACCTGGCGAGCGTCCTAGTTTAACATCTTCTCCGCGATGTCAGGTAGCAGGCCTGCATGCTTAGTCGGGTTATACCACTGGTGGATCTGGTTGTAAAACTCCTCCATGGGGCAGGATCCAACATCGTGTAGCTCCCCGCATCCTCGGCATACAAACAGGCAGCGATCCGATGGATGACCCTTCTTGCCACACTTCTGGCACGTTAGACGTCTCCAACATCCTAGATCCGAATGCTTCACGGATCCACAGTGCGAACACCGATAACGACCTGCTCCCTTGTCCTTCTTCGGAGATCCAGGTTTTTTTCCTTTGCGGATCTGGATCCGGTTGGATCGGACGCTCTTGCGTGGTATCAGGGGTGGATCCACCACTAGTGACTTCACCCGGTCCCTCAGCTGCCAGATAAATTCGGCGTGGATCTCCTTCGCAGTCGGATCCATCGGATCCAGATCCAGATTCCGAATCATAATTCTGGATCTGGACTGCTCTAACCGCTCTCTTGGCTCGGGCTGTTGGTACCACTGGAGCGGATGTCGTCTGCTTCGGGCGCGACTTGCTCGATCCCGCTGTAGGCTTTTTCTGACGTCTCTCGGATCTATCCCGCGCATGGAGCACTTCTTCCAGATCTTCAGCGTCTGTCAGGCGTAGTAGAGTTAATTGATCTGCGAGATCCGGATCTCCCAGAGTTTCAATGAAATGCTCCACATGTTCCTTGCGATCCTTCGCTGATCCGTCCTTGATCTTCAATTTCGCGCGCATGGCTGCTACATTGAGGCGATCCAAATACTCCAGGGGTGATTCATCGGCCTTTTTTCGGGCGTGATAATATTGCCTCGCTACCGAGACCCCCATCCACAGTATCGTATCTGGAAGCTTCGAAGTAGATCACTCCAGTTGTTCCGGGTGGTTCTACCTAGTTGGCGATACCAGTTCCTAGCGGATCCAGTCAGCAAATTGCCTAAAACCAGACACTTCTCTTCATCTGGTGCTTGATCTCGCTGTAGGGTGGATCTAACTTTGCTGATCCATGCCGATGCTCGATCTTCGTCTTGATCTTTGCCTGTAAACTCCTTGAGGTCCGAGATCGCGGAGATCCTCACTCTCTGCATCACGGGTGTCCCGGATCCGGTCGTCGTGATGGCTACAGCCGCTGGAGCCATTCCTGGTAGATCCAAGTCATCTGGATCGTATTCTCCACCGCTGTTTGAATCAACGGATTCCATCTCCACGTCCCGTGATCCGGGATCTACCTTGGACATAGTCACTTTTGGTGTCACTGCAGCTTGTTGCTCTAGGAGAAATCGACGCATGGCGGTTTGGAAGTATGTCTCCAAACCACTAGTGGATCCAGTTGGATCCAGCCTAATGGGGTTGCGATCCGTCCGAGTTTCTGTCTTTACGTCGCTTGATCCTCGTTGATCATGCTGTAGGACTTTAGCCTGAGCAGCCAATGACGCTGCACCCGACGGGCCGAGTGACATACGTCGTGGTGGGATCGAACTGTCGGATCCCATCTCAGACGTCGCTGATGCGTAGTCTGAAGACGAAGTGCGATATTCCGGCGCGTCGATCCGCAGAGAACTGGTCGGATCCGTCTTCGGGTGTCTCTCTCCGACCAGGATCTTCAGTCTGTCGAACAGATCTAACGTTGAATGTTGGATCACTGTTAGATCTTGATCGAACAGATCGTCGGCATCGAAGTATCCCGCCGTTAGATCCGCTTCCTTCAGCAGTTGGAGGAGGCCCTTTGCCATCGCCAGCTTGTTGGATACGGCTTGAGGAGCGGTCACAAGACCTTTAGAGCCCCGATCTGCTTCGGTTGAATGATCCGCATGACTGGATCCAGCAGCAGGAATTTATTCAACTCCTTCTGGTGATACGCTCTTTCCAGCAAGTCTTCCGTCCAGATCCCGGTTGATCCACCTCGATCTTCAGTCTCCGACTCCGGAGCCTTCAGTTTCTTGCGTGTCGACTTGATCTTCTTCTTTTCACGGTGGATCTGGACGTTGGTTGGTTTGTGAGTGTAGTCGGGTCAGGTTTAACCTTACCAGCTTCACTCAGCGGATCTCGATGCGTATCGAGATCCGCGGGGTCCCCGAAGGGACCTGGGGAGGAACTTGAGGTTTTTCTTCCAGATCCAGGTTTGGATCTGCCTCGTTTCCGTCAACAGAACTCCTCCCAGGGCTCTGTTGATCCGTGGATCTTGCTTGATTCAGCGGCGTCGTCGTCGATCCATGCTCCGATGACGCTTGATCTCCCGGTTCTACCTTGATCTTTGCATCTTCTGGGGACTCACGGTGAAATCCCGAGTCACCCAAAGATCCGGGCACGCGCACCATTGTGGTGTAGCGGGATTTATCAAAATCCGCTTCCACTGCGCCCAGACACCGACTAACGGAGGGGTCCTCCGATATCCGTGGGGATGCTGAAGTGTGCTCACCTTGTGTACCCGTCGGCGGGCTGGATCTGCTCTTCAGGTGCTTCGAGGATGCTTGATCTGTCAAGATCGAACGTCTTGGCGGGACGTGGGAGGTCAGGAGCAGCGCGGGAATCTTCACTCTGCGTCCTTGAATATTTGCCAGACCAGTAATCGCTTGGATCTACTTGGATCTGGGGCCTGGATCTTGGATCCAGGTGGAGGGTTGCCTTGAGGGGTGTGTGGTCTTCCTTTTCCGTACTTGAACGCTTCCAATAGCGTGATCTTGGGGGGTTGAGGGTCGATCGGTCGTCCTGGCCAAGTAGTAACTCCAGTAGACTTCGGATCCGCACTTGGTACTAGTGGATTCAGGCTGCGAGTGGATCTGGCCATATTACTATTCAGATCACCCGAGCACTGCTTGATCCGCGGTGATCCCGACGCAGCTTGACTAGACCAAATGTAGTTCCCGTGGTCTTAAGCACTAGGAAGGGCACTTGTGGTGTACAAAGCAAATTCGACTCTGTATTACGGAAATTATGAGAGAATCCATAGAGATCCCATCCAAAACCTATCATCTGCACCATTTCTATACCTGCCGCTAGATGTTGTCGCTTGATCAGTCCTCTGGTGTGCCAGATCCACGCCTGGAACGGCCTCGGTTGCAGATCTGAGTTGCCCACGTCTGGATCCAGTGCTTCCGTGATGTATCCATGTCTGATCCAGGGATCTGAGTCTGGATCCAGCATACTGCGTTGCAGATCCGGAGTTCTCACGCTTGGATCCATTGCTTCCGCGATGAACCCATGTCTGATCCGGGGATCTGAGTCTGGATCCGGCATGCTGGGCTCCCATATCGACCGCATTTCCGAAAAACCGCTTCACCACAGTCTCCTCCACACTTGGCGTTCCAGGGGTGGATACCAAAGTATGGAGCTTGTTGGAACACCAGCCTGAATCAAAAGATGACTCGAAGTGGGTTAACTCCTCCTTTATATTTGATTTTTTTCAGTTAGCACGTCTAAGACAAAAGCAACTCACTCCCAAAAGGCCGTCGGACCCAACAGAGCTTTATTCTGTATTTTTGGGGTTATAAGGCAACTTGAAAAAGCATGTTGCAGTACTGGAGCCTCATCTGATTAACATTCGAAACACATCGTACAGCAAATTTACTGATAACAGACAACCAGGTTTCCGCAGCAGATGCGGTTGTAGCAAACAATTTATCAAACCTAAAATTCAGGTATTCTCAGCCTACGCCGCAGACGGTCTAGTTCCTGGTTCTTGCGGGTGGTATTTTGCAGGTCTGCAGGTCTTTTTATCAGCCAGCAAATAGCAGAATCCGGACGAGGCAGATGGGAACGCTATTTCTCTCTCTCTCTCTCTCTCTCTCTCTGTTGATCATTTTTCGGATCTTGTGCAAGCGATTTGTTTACCGATACATTTATTTCCCTCTCGTATATGCCAGAAACTCCAAGCCTTTTGTCATAGTTTCCCATTATTTAACTGCTAAGTTTGCCACTGCGGTAGCGTTGTTATCGTCCGTGTAGCGGCTATTTTCATGTGAGGAGTTTGTACTGCATAGATGGCGTCGCAGAACGGCATAGGAGCTACTCCATCTACAAAATTCTGCCGTAACCTGGTAAGCACGTTCGAACTCCTGTAAAGCGGCCTTTGTAGAGAGCGATCAATCTTAACAGCGTAGTCAACCAGCTCAATACGGAGTTTTTTTCACCTCCCGTGCGTAGTCAACAAAGATTACCTCAGGGATGGCGCGAAATAGTCGGTTCTGGCAAGCTGGAATCTTTGTTCTGTTTCTGTCAATTTAATTAGAAATCGATCGTATGAAGTATTCGACCAGCAGTCCAATATTAAACCAACATATAACTGCGCCACCCTCACGTTACCAAAGTGATGCAGCACCGTTGCTTACCTCGTGCTTGAGCCAGAAGGAATCTACAGCATATCTTCGGTGAAACTTGGTGCAGCCCTTACAGAATATAACGTCGTATTTGAAACGGTTCCATCTCAACTGATCTATAGTATCCCAAAGAGATCATTCACAACCTCCTCTCCAAGTGCATACAGACACAACTGAATGGACATGCGTGCCCGCCACACAAACAAATTTATACGTAAACTTTATAATAATCTGTCACAATCGGCCAGTCATATGGTGCTTGATAGCTTGTGATCTGATTCCGTAGCACTGCAGTCTTTATGTACAGTTTTATTTGGAGTTTTACTGAACCTGGAGATGTTGGTGAAACACCTACTATCGGTGTGATCGGAAAGCAGGGCAGGGTTGACAAATCAGTTTCTTGCCAGAAAGTTGTGTGAAGCTTAAATCCCGCAACACAATAATTTCACCTCCAAATTGTGTTGTTGTCGCTGTGATGCAAAAATCCCCAGGTTAATGCATCCGAAGCTAAGTATGGCGATTGACGGTAGCAGAGCCGTTTGAATATAGGCAGAAAATAACGTGTTCGTGATATTAGAGACCCGGGACAGTGGTCCCGGGGAGTACGCAGTTCGGCAAGAAAGAAAGTAAAAAGCGAGCGAAGTTGGGATTGAACGTTAAGTCGGCATTACAATGCACCCAAAAAATATTCAAAGCTCAAAGTCAAAGTCAGCATTTTGTTTTATTAATACGCAAATAATTGTCTGCAGATCTAGTATGGATTCAACAATAGCGCGAGGCGTATTATTGTTGCGAGTTTAGCACACAAGTAGTCAGGTCATATCAACAATACGAATATAAGTCTCAAGCACACTCATTTTGACACAAGACCGCCACTAAGAGCAGTTTTAACTGTTGTTAGTGGCTTAACATCAATTTCCTAACCCCAACACGATTATTTTATATTTTAACGAAAAAAATAAGGACCGATTTCCGGGAGGCTCGCGTGACCTCAATATCATCGAAGAAAACATACGACTAGAACAGCAAGATAGCCTTCCATTCGAACTAGCTAGCTGTATCGCTTCACAATGTCAGTTACTATATTCATTGACGTGCAAAACGACACGGCAGAAAATGAAGTTTGCGCTTATCTTATGGACAAAAATACATCAAAACGATAGTGAAATCAAGTCAAGTGAAACCCTGGCAAATTCGTTACTGTTTCCGAGTGTCAAACCAGACGCTCGGCAAAATAATCAGTGGCCCACATAATTTTCAACTCTTTTCGTCCTTAAGATCGCGGTTAAAGACGAAATTTTTCAAATTCTCAGCGCAGGCGATCCGATTTTATCAATATTTTTAGGACCAATAATGTTGGGGCTAACCCTCCGCAACACGCAGTGTTATGCTTCGCAGACTATTAGCTGTGAGATGTTATGATGTTTCAACTGAATAAAATAGCCATTATCATAAGATGTCAGTCTGTTTTCCAGTTATAGAACTAACAGTGATTCTAGTTTATGAAAGTAAAATAATGCGATTTTAGTTTGAGCAAACATCTTGAACATGTTCGTAGTTTGCGTGTAGCTCAGGCTGACATCTGTTGTTGAAATACCTGGTTCACAGAGAAAAGTCTGTCAACCTAAACCGTACTCGTCTATGACGCGCGCCATGCTGACAGTATCCTGTTTTTTAGCACCGGCCTTGTGCGTGGATGCCGTGATCTTATCCGAGTCCCAGCACTTTAATATGCGTAAAGGTAAGTCGCATCACCTTTAATATTTTTCTTCTAATTGTTAAAGAACTGTGTTGTTTTGGACAGCAATGCTGAACATTGAAGAGGGCCTTGTACGACGGCTTTCTGCTCAACAGGACAACGAGACGATGACTTTTACCGAAGGTTGTCTTCTTGTGTTGGATTTATTGATGGAACTACCTTCAATTTTGAAATAATGCTGCACGAAAGTCTCGTGGGGCTCGATGGACACATGATGGGAAATTAATCTCTGCCAGAAAAGCAGCGCTAAGCTCCAGCCACCTATCCGTTCCATAGTTGGCGTTATATAAAAGCCGTACAATGCCAAATGTTGTCGGGAAGTTTTGTCGCAGAGCACGGCCCAACCCCGTCGCCGCGTGCCAGTCTTCCAAAAGACGGGCGGGACTCGAAACCGACATCACCCCACCATCTTCATCAGGCTTTCGGTCTGCTTTCACCTTGTCGTTGCCGTTGCGAGGAGCGTCTCGAGGCTTGGGATGGGGAGGGGGCTGGTGGCGCAACGGCACGAGCGTAGCTAGGCGGGGGTCGATCTGGAAATGAGAAGTTTAATCGAGATTTCCTTGAGGCTTTCAATTTTGGTACCGATTATAATGTGTATACACTGTTAATTTGGAACCTGTCGGTATGATTGATTTCATTACGTTAGGACAAACATTGAGAGCTCGTCAATTACTGTTCAGTTGAAGGATTATCGCTGTGAAAATGACGTTAAAGCCGTAGATGCTAATGCGAAGGCCATGTATTGCATGCGCAGGGCTGTTGCTAAATACCCTAGCGGGGTGCCATATGAGAACGCCACTGTCGTAAAGATATACCAGCTTCCACCGGATTAGCGCCCTTGCTATTGGCATCACTAGAATATACTCGAGCGGCGTGTAACACTCCCGTCTCAAGAAATAACCCAACCGCTGCACGGCTGCCTTTCCTTACAGTTGTGCGACATGAATAAAACATTAGCTCAGATCTATTCTACTTTGTTTGGATGACGCCATACTTTAGAATATCTTGCATCTTCGAAAGTTCTTACGCTTAGCAGGTTGCAGGTACATTCTTACTCTAGCATAAGTTTATATATTCAGTATAGCTAAACCCATTTCAACAAATTTCGCACGGGCCGGCTGATAGTTGTAAGCGACTGAAATTCGTTCGCTAATAGAATGTCCACCATAGAATATTCGTAATTATTGTAAGATCTCGTACAACTTGCTGTAAAGTCCTTCCTTACGCAGTAATAAACGAGTTCCCAAACGAAGGAAGTCAATCAAAAGAGAGATTTTAAAAACTCGAAGAAAGTATGGACTGATTTGTTGGCTCCAAAGGCTGGATAAACCTCGAGGTTTTTCTATCACTTCTCGGCCCGCCTCCCCGGATGAACAGTGCGTTGCGGGCATGCTGCCCGCCCCTCTGCTGGACGCTCCCTCCACAGGATGACCAAGGCCCAGTGGCACGTCATCTGCGCAGATGACGATGGTAATGGCGTTGTATCAATAGGAATGTATTGAGCGTTAATATCAGCTGAGATATCCTACAATGCCAAGTCTTTTTGCTTCCATTGGTGACTGTCTGATGTGCAGTGATCGACTAAACCGCCGTTTGCTTTGCGAGCGATGAAGGCCGAACAAATAGCGTTGTGCATAGGGCAGTGGACAGGCCGCAGCTTCCTCTAGCGTTTCCGCAGCGATCCTGCAGTTTTCGATCAGCCTTTTCTGTCGATGTGTTCAAATGCTGTGTTCGTGCTTTTGTCCAAGTCCTCAGCCAGCATCCACTTGAAGTTCTGACTAGGAGTCGCCAAAGACTTTCACGCAGCATGCGACCGTCCAGCAGTCTGTCACACAGCCCGTCGTCGTGCAGCAAGCTGCCACACAGTCCGTCATTCAGACGGCGGTCGTGCAGGAATCCGTTCCGCAGCAGTTGGATGCACACCAGGAGTCCGTCGAGCCGCATGAGGCTACGGATCCTTATGACGCTGCTGCGCTTTTGACTGTAGCAGCGCTGGTCAGGCGTCGTCCCTCACTACCGTCTCCTCCGAAGCGCCATCCTACGGCGCAATGGAGGAATCATTTTGACTCAAAGGCTGCGATTGGAACGGAACTATATCCAATAAGAAAACTTCTTGACAGGAATGACTCGCCTCCGCATTTTTCCTATTTGGTGGAATGGAATACGAAGCCATGCCAGCTAAGCTGGGAATGGCGAGAACACCTAGCGCATGTAGACTACCTAATGAAGCAAGTGAACCAGTGGAAATCAACAAGATCTCTTCTTTCATTCAACCCCTACTACCGAGAAAATTTTCGTGGAGCTGGAGCATCGAAAAGCAGCCTCTGTTTTTAGAGTCATTGCTCGCTGTGTGTTACGACATGGGCAAATACATTCTTATCACGACGAAACACTGGATAGATTTTTGCGGCGGATATCCCAAGGACTTGACAAATAGCATTGTTCGTGGAGATATCGCAGCGTTCTTTGAATTCTTACGACGTGAGAAGTTGGCCTGGACTACATGGTGGTGGAAAAGAACGTGCTCGACGAGAGATCACGAGCGTGAAGATTTTTGCCAGCTACGCCCAAAGACATCTAACACCAGGAAGTCTATATTGTGCATGCGGCTGAAGGCGGGATTGAGCATTGCTTTGTGCTCGTGGTGAATAAACGACGATCGCGCGGGGCACACTAGAAGTCGGAAGTGCGGGACGGATACGGTGAAGACTATGATCCACCATGTTATCGCGAGCCGCTCAAGGTGCTGCAGTGGGTGACAAAAGTGATCGGAGTGTACCGTATGGCGCTTAAGCCGTACGCTGTCAAAAAGCGCAAGTCGAACACTGAGAAGGAAAGAGAAAAGAAGAAAAGGCGTAAGGGGCACGATCAGAGGGAGAATTGTCTGTAAATCAATACATTGTGTTCTTTTTTACGTCAAGAAGCTGATGTATTCCAAAGTGCGATCACATTCAAACTTGGTAGAGAAAATATCATATCGGGAAACTATCAGGCACAGCAGATCGTCAACATCTTAGGGAGACGTGATTAATCAAAACTATCTTAGCCTTCGCATTTCCCCCAATTTTTCTCCACAATTCCGCTGGGTTAGTTATTATGTACGATTCTTCTTTTGACGCAATGACAGCGTTCAAGTAAAGCGCTATTTATGATTAAGAAATGTTGTGGTATGTCCCCGATAGTTTCATCGTTTAATTATATGCGCCCCCGAAGTTTTGTTTTGCTACTATGTTCCTCCTGAAGAGGCATCTGAACTTGCACACTATGAGTAACGGAGCATGCAAACGACAACGAGTTAGCCACTGCACCACCATATAGCTCCCACTGCTGATTCCTTTGACCTACAATAATCCTACAGGCGCTTGCTGCAGCTGACCCTATTGCAATTGGAACGCCGGATATCGAAGTTTGTTTTGCTTCGTTTTGCGTGTCTGTTTCACTAACTGACCAACCGGATCGCTGTATCTTGTTAATAGACATTTTAATAGCGTGGGAATCGGAAAAAGAGCTTCAGCGAATAGAATTCATCCCACTTAGTCTGTAGTCTTCGTTTATCATTCTCTAGCAATACGTCAGTGTTCAAAACTCTTCTCAGCTAAGTGTCCCATTCCTTTAAATACTGTACCCTCGCCCCACACTAGTGTTGCTATATATTTTCTGTGCTCAGGCCACCATCCAAGAGTCCAATACCATGATACGGCAACTTTTCTACTCCAACGTAATACCAAGAAATAAAACGAGTCATTTACCATTGAAGCAACTAGCTATCTTCCCAATATTTACGCGTTCTAAAGCATACACTCCAAAACGGCTATTCGGACGCTATTCAGAATGGTTACAAGCCGGGTAGTTCTGGTGACAGGAGATCACACAAATGAGGATGAATCATTACCTTGTATTCTTAGGTGATCGATCGAGGGGGCAACCCAGGGCCGGGTGGTAATGGAGCGGCAATACCAACGGAAATGATCACCTAAAGCAAGATATCTCCAGTACGTTTATTACCTGCAGGCGGTTTTGACCGAAGATCAGCAAAATTTAATGTGGATTCATCATTTGAGCTGCGACATGTAGAGTGATGTGGTTCACCTACTCAGTCATGGAACCATTGGCCTGAAATCAAAGGATTTCTGGAACACAACGAGAGAAATACCTTTATTCATGAGAGGGATAATGTAGGAGAAGATTAAATACAAACATTTTCACAACAATAAGACTAATAGACGGCATAAGGAAGGACACTTGACGGGTATTACGGTGGTCGTTAGCGTAGATAAGTGATATCGATGTCCCTAACTGAAAACGAAACGATATTCGAGAACTCATTTATGGTATAGTTGACCATATCCTTGCTACGAACTGGTTGCTTGGTTGGAGCTATATTAAGGTTGACTGCCCCCCTTTCTACCGACAATAACAAATCCTGAAAAACGAACACGTATTGTCGACGCAGCACTTGTGTGTGTGCGTGTGGTGGTGATGATTGTGTTAGCGTGATGACTGGTAGAACATACTTGAAATGCTGCAGTCGCCATTAATATCGCACAGTTAACAACTCCAACCAACCCAGGGAATTGACTACGGGTTTGGGAAACTCGCACGAGTCGTTGCTCTTATTGTTTTGGCGTCAATGTTCCGGTCTCTTTGTCAGACCGTGCTGACAGAGCCTACAGCAACCCATATCTTTTGCGTTGTCTGTCTAAAAGACCTGTTTGGTCAGCGTCTTGGCCTACTTCATTGCTACTACGCAGGACACTGCAGAGCCAGCGGCAGATAATGTGTTGCGTTTGTTCGTCACCACTACACAACCATGGAGACGGCCGGTTGCCGACATTGAACCACCTGGAGGTGTAAAACCCGCCTATTAATCGATCTCAAGTATAAAACCGCCGTTGGATTTAATTACACGATGCACGGTAACCTTGGCCTTGATATTCTCAACACCAGTGCCACCACAGCGGCAACCATAGCTGTCTTAACTCCCCGTATCGGCATTGACGCTTTGAGATATGATTGCAGATGACGAACTGCAATCGCATTGCCGATTTTGTGCACATGCTGTGGCCAAGATTTCGGGCCCCGATGGCGATGGCTGTATGATTGGTGTACAAAGTACTGCGAAAAATGAGAATGGATTCGGTTTGGTGGATCTGGCACAACTCAATCGGCTAAAGCAGGACCAACACGATATAACAAACAAGTACACTGTCTACGGTAGTTAGTCTGACTGAGACTAATTCATGTATATCATTTTTGATTCCATCAACAACATTTAGTCTGACTGAGACTACTTACTGTCTAAGACTATTTATGAAGTATAAAATAGTATCACTCGGTGAAAAGTTGGGAGACTCGAACCATCCAAACACACCTTGAACAATACACACAACAACGACTGAGCTAATTGCGACAAGATTAACGTCCTGTATTGTACACTATAAACAACTGTCTACGACTCCACTGAGGCTTCACTTACGTCCAAACTTGTCAATCAGCGAGTTGGCAGAAAATACTCGTGCAGAAGATATTGGTTGCGAAGCATTAAGTGTACGACGGAGGTAACTTTCGTGATGAACGATGGATGCCAACAAAAAGGAAAAGCTGCTTGAACACCCTTCGGATAGTTGCTGTAGCCGCTTGCAATTTGATTCCAGTACTCTATCGTCATTTGCGATACCAACTCCGGCGAAAAATGGGGAGGTAAGACGCCAAAGCGCTCAGAGTCAAATGGTAATCCTGCTATCATTCTACCGCACAATTGGTCAGCTCCTCGCCAAAGTGAATGTACCGGTCTTTCAACTTTCCGAGACTCTGCCCATTCTGAGATAAACTGATACAGGAGTTGGCCCATTTACTTATCCTAGCGCATATGAACTGCTGTCTTTTCGAAGGTTGTGAGTGCCGATGTCTTCTGGTATACAGCTCAATACACACAATTCTACTACACTCAGTGCCTTAATGACGCGTCGTAAAAGTCTGCCAAATTGATCTTTGTTGTCGGTGCCGAGGAATAACTGCTGTTTACCACCAATTCCACGTTCAGGGCAAGCAAAAGATGAACAGCAAGACCAAGAACAGGGCACTGAGACGGTTGGAAAGGGTTTGCGTACACATGCTTTCCAAACTTGTCTGCCCCGGTCTGGTCACCTTTATGCCCTTGTTCCTCCACAATTAAGCAATCCTCAGACCACTCAAAGTGCTGCAACATTACGGTATCAACTGAATCTGCTCTGCTCATCAAATTCCACATCAATATGAAAAAACTTCATCCAAATAGCACAGTCAACCAAACTTGGGCTTTTTCATTGGTTCAAGTGTCATCAACTTCAGCGGAAGAAGATCAGAGTCAGATGCTTTGAGTTCACGCTTTCCTTCGTTAATCTTCATTAACCCACGCTTCTTGAGGTTGTTGATAACTTTTTCATAACCTTCGAGAATACGCCGAAGCTCTGTATCAATACTAGGCTCCAGTGCAGAAAGCTGAGCACGATAAACGTCAACTAGAGCGCTGGGGTACCCCAAATGCACGAGGCCGACAGATGCGTTTTAAATGGGTCACTAGCATCTACGCCGTCGCGGTCACAGACGTGAGCAGAGCTACAGATATGTCCAAAAAAACGAGAACCGCTGGCTTTGGGAGAGGTATGCACATCTTCTTGGTGTCACAGTCAATAGGTTCGGGATAGTGAGATGCCAACCACGTTGTCATCGTGTTTGCCTTGGACAGATACGTCCTCTTGGTGCTTGCTTTCGTCCTCTTTGCCTGGAGAGACTGTGCCACAGCGGCTGAGTCTTCGGCGTCTCTCTTTCTCCACGACCCATTGATCCCTGGCGTGGATGAAAGGTCGCAATGCAGTGTGATAACTTCGCTATCACAAATGCCGTGAGTCTGGTTATTAAGTTCGCACTATAGTGAACATAAGTCTATTTCGTTAGATTCGCACTAGATTTCCGGCAGCTATGATGCTTTATTATCACACTCGCCTGTCACGAGATCATGGCAATATCACAAATGCGGCAGATGTATATGTTATCATCGAAAAGGCAACAGATGTAACATTTCGTCATTTATCCATGCTATGTCTCCATAAAATCATATGTTTATCTCGAAACGTACATAAAAGGGTAATATTCAACAAAAATATGGGTTTGTAGAAAAAATACTGCGTAAATACTAGAAATATGTTACTATTTTATCATTTCCTCCTCACGAATATGCCTGATTTTGTTATATACATGCGCTGAAAATGCCTTGTTTTGTCGTGTTTGGGGAATAATTCTGAAAATTTCGAGGTTTTGTCGTGTGTGTTTAAGTTACGTACGGTAATTACGACTATTTACGGGCCAGCGTTTTGGTGCATAAGCAAGCTCCAAGCTCTAACGAGCGTTCGAAGTATCGACAGACTCTAGATGCCTTTGGCATCATCATCCTTTTCCGCTTACCTGCCGTTGGCGCTATGGAAGAAAGTTGTCGACTATACTAATTCGTAAAACTCTGGTCAGAAGCGTTGAGTTGTCGCACTAGACGAGACGACGTAATTTATTGGTGTGCTGTTTCCTGACTTGAACGAACACATATGTACGCACACCCGAGTAGTATGATTGTACCCACAAAAGTGTGTGACATCATACTCGCCAACAGCTTCGCGGGTGGACAGCTCAGTGGTGAATATAGTATCAAATGCTGATTCTTCAGCACTGCCAAACGACCGTTTTCAGCGCCGAGCTGTGTGATTGAGTACAAAAGGGATTGCAGGGAGTTGATCGAATCGACCAATTGAGAGCTCGCTTTTCCGTGGCTGATGAACACTCCGTCTGCAAGTGGCACAAAATATTGGCTCTAGTTTTCATTGATCTCGCTCGGCGCAGTGCGTACATAACTCCCAAGATGGCAGGAGCTTGCAAAAGCAATCGTCACCGAGTTCGCGGTGGGGCTCAATGTAGAGAATAACGCGGGGCGGGGATTCTGCGGCGCCGCTTACGCGGCAGGCTAGGCCACACGGGATCCAGCGATTCTGGGGCCCCTCGAGCAAATATTACCCCGGAACTCTTGCTGGGGAGGAGGGTTGCTTGGTTCGGTTGGTTGGATCGTTCCGGTAGGCCAAGTAGAGTCGGAAGCCGCTGCTAGAAGTCGAGGTAGAAGTATGGTAAAGTAGTCTTGTTAACACTGTTAGTCTCCTGTCCGAGACGGACCAAAGCAAAAATGAGTAGCAAAATAAGTCCCTACCGGATGCACCCGCGCTCGTAGCCAACCACGCGAAGATCCCTGTCGACCGTCCTTGCCATCATCCACTGTATGACCCACGCTGTGTCGAAGCCGCTGCAGAACTCTTCTCGTTGTCATCTGCTCCCGCAAACTAGGTCCCTTCTCCTTGACACCCCGTCCTTGGTCAGCGCATGATTGAGCTCCCGGCGCCTTGCCATCCGTCCCCAACGAAGCACACTAGGTTATTCTTGGTTGTCATCGCCAATCACTTCCTGGCCCCTTTGCTCTCCCTTTTGGCACTTGATTATTTGATGCAGCGCTCTCGCAACACACATCGTTTGAGCACACCAAATCAGCGGACCCAATCGTTCCTCAAACGGCAGGTAAATCCATGACTTGTGTCGAGCTCCCGTAACCTGAAGTGGTAACGATGAAGTAAAGGGATATGATTGGACAAAACATTTGACTTTTGTTGTTTTGATTCAGAGTTCGACGCGCACAGGCACACTGCTGCAGGAGTTGCCACCAACCGCCGGCCGCTATGTGTTTGCAAGGTCGACGTCAACGCCGATACTGCGCCACAAGAAGGCCAAGAGGACGGCCAAGGACCTGCCACCACCGCTGGCACTTAATACGACGGAGAGAAAGCGCGACGGCCCGGCAGGGCGGTCAGCAGGCTGCCGTTTTCGATTCATATTCTGAAGCTTCACGGGTGAGGATGATGGCCATGCTACGTATTATGTTGCGATATGTGCTAACCACTAACTATTGTTTTTATTGCCATTTCTTGTTGCAGGATCTATTGAAAAACTAAGTATCTTGTCAAATTCAGGTGATGAGGTGGTAGTTCGTTGGCACTGCTTTACCATCGTATCTACAGTGCTCCTATCGACTCTACACTCAGCTAGATGAGGTTCTGCCCTAGATAATTACTGATTGCGGCGGTGGTGACGCTGCTGGCGACGCTCGTCGTTCAAGCCGCTGAGCTACGTGTGTATAATATACAATAAAAATTCTTCAAAATAGAAAACTTTTATACATACATGCTAATACGGCTTGATCGGAGTTGAAGTGATCTTATGCTAGCGTAGGAAACGAGCGACAGCACCTTTGAGCGACCATGGAGCGCCGTTGTCATTGCCAGTCAATTGTTACGATACTTTTCAGCCAATCAGAGGTACAGCTTCGCCTTAACGAGTTTGTCCTACGTTTTCTTGTCAAATCTCGTTGTTAGCAGCCGCTGTTTGATTGGCTCGCTAGCTGCCGTTGACAAGATTTATTTTGTGAAATCATAGCAGATTTTGGTTACCCAGGCATGTAATTTCCTAAAGTGGTATTACCAGAGTTGGAGAATGTGTACTATATACAGATCGCCCCGTAGCAACAAAGAATATTATGACACAGGCATGATGTCACATATGCCAACACAACCAACATTTTTATAAGGAAGTGAGACAGAACCTAAACCCGGGGATGTAGCTCAAATGGTAGAGCGCTCGCTTAGCATGCGAGAGGTACAGGGATCGATACCCTGCTTCTCCAGGCGTGTGTAGTATAGTGGTCAGTACCTCACCTTGTGGCGGTGAAATCCCTGGTTCGAATCCGGGCACGCGCACTCTTATGCTCGTTATGCTGCTTTTGCACCACTCCATTGCCTCTCCTGTGCTTGCGGACGCTCTGCAGAGCCGCTGCAGAGCCGCTGCAGACCTCCCCACGTCCGAGTGAACCCCACACCAAGGTTTCGGACCGGTAACGTCACCACAGACTTGGGAGTATGGAGCGCATCGAGCCGACTTTACATTCATGGAAGTCGGTCGAATCGGCGGTAAGGCATATCGGACGCAACTAGAGAACGTCCGCAGCGCGTGTGAAGAGCGAGACGTGGCTTCCGACGTCACGGGAACGAGTTGACTTAAGGCCGACGCCTCCAAGGGCGGACACATCGAACCCACCTGCCGACCGATGCGAGTCGCTCCAACTTGGCGCTCGATCTTTGTCAGACCGTGTTGCTACCTCCCCATTGCCATGAAGACCCGCCGCGAGCTAATCTGACGTCCGTGAGCGTCGTGAACGGGGTATTTGATGTGGTGCGATACAGGCGATGCTGCGTCGAGTAGGATGTGTTGGACGCTCCGGAGAGGGTCTAGAGTTGGTGGCGTGGTGGCGGGAGTGCGGTGATTCGTGCGCGCGGAAGCACGGGCCCGTGTGAAGCGCAGGGAGCGGTAAATCGGATTTTGGAAACGGGTGCGGGATGGGTCTGTTATCCGGGGATGTAGCTCAAATGGTAGAGCGCTCGCTTAGCATGCGAGAGGTACAGGGATCGATACCCTGCTTCTCCAGGCGTGTGTAGTATAGTGGTCAGTACCTCACCTTGTGGCGGTGAAATCCCTGGTTCGAATCCGGGCACGCGCACTCTTATGCTCGTTATGCTGCTTTTGCACCACTCCATTGCCTCTCCTGTGCTCGCGGACGCTCTGCAGAGCCGCTGCAGAGCCGCTGCAGACCTCCCCACGTCCGAGTGAACCCCACACCAAGGTTTCGGACCGGTAACGTCACCACAGACTTGGGAGTATGGAGCGCATCGAGCCGACTTTACATTCATGGAAGTCGGTCGAATCGGCGGTAAGGCATATCGGACGCAACTAGAGAACGTCCGCAGCGCGTGTGAAGAGCGAGACGTGGCTTCCGACGTCACGGGAACGAGTTGACTTAAGGCCGACGCCTCCAAGGGCGGACACATCGAACCCACCTGCCGACCGATGCGAGTCGCTCCAACTTGGCGCTCGATCTTTGTCAGACCGTGTTGCTACCTCCCCATTGCCATGAAGACCCGCCGCGAGCTAATCTGACGTCCGTGAGCGTCGTGAACGGGGTATTTGATGTGGTGCGATACAGGCGATGCTGCGTCGAGTAGGATGTGTTGGACGCTCCGGAGAGGGTCTAGAGTTGGTGGCGTGGTGGCGGGAGTGCGGTGATTCGTGCGCGCGGAAGCACGGGCCCGTGTGAAGCGCAGGGGAGCGGTAAATCGGATTTTGGAAACGGGTGCGGGATGGGTCTGTTATCCGGGGATGTAGCTCAAATGGTAGAGCGCTCGCTTAGCATGCGAGAGGTACAGGGATCGATACCCTGCTTCTCCAGGCGTGTGTAGTATAGTGGTCAGTACCTCACCTTGTGGCGGTGAAATCCCTGGTTCGAATCCGGGCACGCGCACTCTTATGCTCGTTATGCTGCTTTTGCACCACTCCATTGCCTCTCCTGTGCTCGCGGACGCTCTGCAGAGCCGCTGCAGAGCCGCTGCAGACCTCCCCACGTCCGAGTGAACCCCACACCAAGGTTTCGGACCGGTAACGTCACCACAGACTTGGGAGTATGGAGCGCATCGAGCCGACTTTACATTCATGGAAGTCGGTCGAATCGGCGGTAAGGCATATCGGACGCAACTAGAGAACGTCCGCAGCGCGTGTGAAGAGCGAGACGTGGCTTCCGACGTCACGGGAACGAGTTGACTTAAGGCCGACGCCTCCAAGGGCGGACACATCGAACCCACCTGCCGACCGATGCGAGTCGCTCCAACTTGGCGCTCGATCTTTGTCAGACCGTGTTGCTACCTCCCCATTGCCATGAAGACCCGCCGCGAGCTAATCTGACGTCCGTGAGCGTCGTGAACGGGGTATTTGATGTGGTGCGATACAGGCGATGCTGCGTCGAGTAGGATGTGTTGGACGCTCCGGAGAGGGTCTAGAGTTGGTGGCGTGGTGGCGGGAGTGCGGTGATTCGTGCGCGCGGAAGCACGGGCCCGTGTGAAGCGCAGGGAGCGGTAAATCGGATTTTGGAAACGGGTGCGGGATGGGTCTGTTATCCGGGGATGTAGCTCAAATGGTAGAGCGCTCGCTTAGCATGCGAGAGGTACAGGGATCGATACCCTGCTTCTCCAGGCGTGTGTAGTATAGTGGTCAGTACCTCACCTTGTGGCGGTGAAATCCCTGGTTCGAATCCGGGCACGCGCACTCTTATGCTCGTTATGCTGCTTTTGCACCACTCCATTGCCTCTCCTGTGCTCGCGGACGCTCTGCAGAGCCGCTGCAGAGCCGCTGCAGACCTCCCCACGTCCGAGTGAACCCCACACCAAGGTTTCGGACCGGTAACGTCGCCACAGACTTGGGAGTATGGAGCGCATCGAGCCGACTTTACATTCATGGAAGTCGGTCGAATCGGCGGTAAGGCATATCGGACGCAACTAGAGAACGTCCGCAGCGCGTGTGAAGAGCGAGACGTGGCTTCCGACGTCACGGGAACGAGTTGACTTAAGGCCGACGCCTCCAAGGGCGGACACATCGAACCCACCTGCCGACCGATGCGAGTCGCTCCAACTTGGCGCTCGATCTTTGTCAGACCGTGTTGCTACCTCCCCATTGCCATGAAGACCCGCCGCGAGCTAATCTGACGTCCGTGAGCGTCGTGAACGGGGTATTTGATGTGGTGCGATACAGGCGATGCTGCGTCGAGTAGGATGTGTTGGACGCTCCGGAGAGGGTCTAGAGTTGGTGGCGTGGTGGCGGGAGTGCGGTGATTCGTGCGCGCGGAAGCACGGGCCCGTGTGAAGCGCAGGGGAGCGGTAAATCGGATTTTGGAAACGGGTGCGGGATGGGTCTGTTATCCGGGGATGTAGCTCAAATGGTAGAGCGCTCGCTTAGCATGCGAGAGGTACAGGGATCGATACCCTGCTTCTCCAGGCGTGTGTAGTATAGTGGTCAGTACCTCACCTTGTGGCGGTGAAATCCCTGGTTCGAATCCGGGCACGCGCACTCTTATGCTCGTTATGCTGCTTTTTGCACCACTCCATTGCCTCTCCTGTGCTCGCGGACGCTCTGCAGAGCCGCTGCAGAGCCGCTGCAGACCTCCCCACGTCCGAGTGAACCCCACACCAAGGTTTCGGACCGGTAACGTCGCCACAGACTTGGGAGTATGGAGCGCATCGAGCCGACTTTACATTCATGGAAGTCGGTCGAATCGGCGGTAAGGCATATCGGACGCAACTAGAGAACGTCCGCAGCGCGTGTGAAGAGCGAGACGTGGCTTCCGACGTCACGGGAACGAGTTGACTTAAGGCCGACGCCTCCAAGGGCGGACACATCGAACCCACCTGCCGACCGATGCGAGTCGCTCCAACTTGGCGCTCGATCTTTGTCAGACCGTGTTGCTACCTCCCCATTGCCATGAAGACCCGCCGCGAGCTAATCTGACGTCCGTGAGCGTCGTGAACGGGGTATTTGATGTGGTGCGATACAGGCGATGCTGCGTCGAGTAGGATGTGTTGGACGCTCCGGAGAGGGTCTAGAGTTGGTGGCGTGGTGGCGGGGAGTGCGGTGATTCGTGCGCGCGGAAGCACGGGCCCGTGTGAAGCGCAGGGGAGCGGTAAATCGGATTTTGGAAACGGGTGCGGGATGGGTCTGTTATCCGGGGATGTAGCTCAAATGGTAGAGCGCTCGCTTAGCATGCGAGAGGTACAGGGATCGATACCCTGCTTCTCCAGGCGTGTGTAGTATAGTGGTCAGTACCTCACCTTGTGGCGGTGAAATCCCTGGTTCGAATCCGGGCACGCGCACTCTTATGCTCGTTATGCTGCTTTTGCACCACTCCATTGCCTCTCCTGTGCTCGCGGACGCTCTGCAGAGCCGCTGCAGAGCCGCTGCAGACCTCCCCACGTCCGAGTGAACCCCACACCAAGGTTTCGGACCGGTAACGTCACCACAGACTTGGGAGTATGGAGCGCATCGAGCCGACTTTACATTCATGGAAGTCGGTCGAATCGGCGGTAAGGCATATCGGACGCAACTAGAGAACGTCCGCAGCGCGTGTGAAGAGCGAGACGTGGCTTCCGACGTCACGGGAACGAGTTGACTTAAGGCCGACGCCTCCAAGGGCGGACACATCGAACCCACCTGCCGACCGATGCGAGTCGCTCCAACTTGGCGCTCGATCTTTGTCAGACCGTGTTGCTACCTCCCCATTGCCATGAAGACCCGCCGCGAGCTAATCTGACGTCCGTGAGCGTCGTGAACGGGGTATTTGATGTGGTGCGATACAGGCGATGCTGCGTCGAGTAGGATGTGTTGGACGCTCCGGAGAGGGTCTAGAGTTGGTGGCGTGGTGGCGGGGAGTGCGGTGATTCGTGCGCGCGGAAGCACGGGCCCGTGTGAAGCGCAGGGGAGCGGTAAATCGGATTTTGGAAACGGGTGCGGGATGGGTCTGTTATCCGGGGATGTAGCTCAAATGGTAGAGCGCTCGCTTAGCATGCGAGAGGTACAGGGATCGATACCCTGCTTCTCCAGGCGTGTGTAGTATAGTGGTCAGTACCTCACCTTGTGGCGGTGAAATCCCTGGTTCGAATCCGGGCACGCGCACTCTTATGCTCGTTATGCTGCTTTTGCACCACTCCATTGCCTCTCCTGTGCTCGCGGACGCTCTGCAGAGCCGCTGCAGACCTCCCCACGTCCGAGTGAACCCCACACCAAGGTTTCGGACCGGTAACGTCACCACAGACTTGGGAGTATGGAGCGCATCGAGCCGACTTTACATTCATGGAAGTCGGTCGAATCGGCGGTAAGGCATATCGGACGCAACTAGAGAACGTCCGCAGCGCGTGTGAAGAGCGAGACGTGGCTTCCGACGTCACGGGAACGAGTTGACTTAAGGCCGACGCCTCCAAGGGCGGACACATCGAACCCACCTGCCGACCGATGCGAGTCGCTCCAACTTGGCGCTCGATCTTTGTCAGACCGTGTTGCTACCTCCCCATTGCCATGAAGACCCGCCGCGAGCTAATCTGACGTCCGTGAGCGTCGTGAACGGGGTATTTGATGTGGTGCGATACAGGCGATGCTGCGTCGAGTAGGATGTGTTGGACGCTCCGGAGAGGGTCTAGAGTTGGTGGCGTGGTGGCGGGGAGTGCGGTGATTCGTGCGCGCGGAAGCACGGGCCCGTGTGAAGCGCAGGGGAGCGGTAAATCGGATTTTGGAAACGGGTGCGGGATGGGTCTGTTATCCGGGGATGTAGCTCAAATGGTAGAGCGCTCGCTTAGCATGCGAGAGGTACAGGGATCGATACCCTGCTTCTCCAGGCGTGTGTAGTATAGTGGTCAGTACCTCACCTTGTGGCGGTGAAATCCCTGGTTCGAATCCGGGCACGCGCACTCTTATGCTCGTTATGCTGCTTTTGCACCACTCCATTGCCTCTCCTGTGCTCGCGGACGCTCTGCAGAGCCGCTGCAGAGCCGCTGCAGACCTCCCCACGTCCGAGTGAACCCCACACCAAGGTTTCGGACCGGTAACGTCACCACAGACTTGGGAGTATGGAGCGCATCGAGCCGACTTTACATTCATGGAAGTCGGTCGAATCGGCGGTAAGGCATATCGGACGCAACTAGAGAACGTCCGCAGCGCGTGTGAAGAGCGAGACGTGGCTTCCGACGTCACGGGAACGAGTTGACTTAAGGCCGACGCCTCCAAGGGCGGACACATCGAACCCACCTGCCGACCGATGCGAGTCGCTCCAACTTGGCGCTCGATCTTTGTCAGACCGTGTTGCTACCTCCCCATTGCCATGAAGACCCGCCGCGAGCTAATCTGACGTCCGTGAGCGTCGTGAACGGGGTATTTGATGTGGTGCGATACAGGCGATGCTGCGTCGAGTAGGATGTGTTGGACGCTCCGGAGAGGGTCTAGAGTTGGTGGCGTGGTGGCGGGGAGTGCGGTGATTCGTGCGCGCGGAAGCACGGGCCCGTGTGAAGCGCAGGGGAGCGGTAAATCGGATTTTGGAAACGGGTGCGGGATGGGTCTGTTATCCGGGGATGTAGCTCAAATGGTAGAGCGCTCGCTTAGCATGCGAGAGGTACAGGGATCGATACCCTGCTTCTCCAGGCGTGTGTAGTATAGTGGTCAGTACCTCACCTTGTGGCGGTGAAATCCCTGGTTCGAATCCGGGCACGCGCACTCTTATGCTCGTTATGCTGCTTTTTGCACCACTCCATTGCCTCTCCTGTGCTCGCGGACGCTCTGCAGAGCCGCTGCAGAGCCGCTGCAGACCTCCCCACGTCCGAGTGAACCCCACACCAAGGTTTCGGACCGGTAACGTCACCACAGACTTGGGAGTATGGAGCGCATCGAGCCGACTTTACATTCATGGAAGTCGGTCGAATCGGCGGTAAGGCATATCGGACGCAACTAGAGAACGTCCGCAGCGCGTGTGAAGAGCGAGACGTGGCTTCCGACGTCACGGGAACGAGTTGACTTAAGGCCGACGCCTCCAAGGGCGGACACATCGAACCCACCTGCCGACCGATGCGAGTCGCTCCAACTTGGCGCTCGATCTTTGTCAGACCGTGTTGCTACCTCCCCATTGCCATGAAGACCCGCCGCGAGCTAATCTGACGTCCGTGAGCGTCGTGAACGGGGTATTTGATGTGGTGCGATACAGGCGATGCTGCGTCGAGTAGGATGTGTTGACGCTCCGGAGAGGGTCTAGAGTTGGTGGCGTGGTGGCGGGGAGTGCGGTGATTCGTGCGCGCGGAAGCACGGGCCCGTGTGAAGCGCAGGGGAGCGGTAAATCGGATTTTGGAAACGGGTGCGGGATGGGTCTGTTATCCGGGGATGTAGCTCAAATGGTAGAGCGCTCGCTTAGCATGCGAGAGGTACAGGGATCGATACCCTGCTTCTCCAGGCGTGTGTAGTATAGTGGTCAGTACCTCACCTTGTGGCGGTGAAATCCCTGGTTCGAATCCGGGCACGCGCACTCTTATGCTCGTTATGCTGCTTTTGCACCACTCCATTGCCTCTCCTGTGCTCGCGGACGCTCTGCAGAGCCGCTGCAGAGCCGCTGCAGACCTCCCCACGTCCGAGTGAACCCCACACCAAGGTTTCGGACCGGTAACGTCACCACAGACTTGGGAGTATGGAGCGCATCGAGCCGACTTTACATTCATGGAAGTCGGTCGAATCGGCGGTAAGGCATATCGGACGCAACTAGAGAACGTCCGCAGCGCGTGTGAAGAGCGAGACGTGGCTTCCGACGTCACGGGAACGAGTTGACTTAAGGCCGACGCCTCCAAGGGCGGACACATCGAACCCACCTGCCGACCGATGCGAGTCGCTCCAACTTGGCGCTCGATCTTTGTCAGACCGTGTTGCTACCTCCCCATTGCCATGAAGACCCGCCGCGAGCTAATCTGACGTCCGTGAGCGTCGTGAACGGGGTATTTGATGTGGTGCGATACAGGCGATGCTGCGTCGAGTAGGATGTGTTGGACGCTCCGGAGAGGGTCTAGAGTTGGTGGCGTGGTGGCGGGGAGTGCGGTGATTCGTGCGCGCGGAAGCACGGGCCCGTGTGAAGCGCAGGGGAGCGGTAAATCGGATTTTGGAAACGGGTGCGGGATGGGTCTGTTATCCGGGGATGTAGCTCAAATGGTAGAGCGCTCGCTTAGCATGCGAGAGGTACAGGGATCGATACCCTGCTTCTCCAGGCGTGTGTAGTATAGTGGTCAGTACCTCACCTTGTGGCGGTGAAATCCCTGGTTCGAATCCGGGCACGCGCACTCTTATGCTCGTTATGCTGCTTTTTGCACCACTCCATTGCCTCTCCTGTGCTCGCGGACGCTCTGCAGAGCCGCTGCAGAGCCGCTGCAGACCTCCCCACGTCCGAGTGAACCCCACACCAAGGTTTCGGACCGGTAACGTCACCACAGACTTGGGAGTATGGAGCGCATCGAGCCGACTTTACATTCATGGAAGTCGGTCGAATCGGCGGTAAGGCATATCGGACGCAACTAGAGAACGTCCGCAGCGCGTGTGAAGAGCGAGACGTGGCTTCCGGGACGTCACGGGAACGAGTTGACTTAAGGCCGACGCCTCCAAGGGCGGACACATCGAACCCACCTGCCGACCGATGCGAGTCGCTCCAACTTGGCGCTCGATCTTTGTCAGACCGTGTTGCTACCTCCCCATTGCCATGAAGACCCGCCGCGAGCTAATCTGACGTCCGTGAGCGTCGTGAACGGGGTATTTGATGTGGTGCGATACAGGCGATGCTGCGTCGAGTAGGATGTGTTGACGCTCCGGAGAGGGTCTAGAGTTGGTGGCGTGGTGGCGGGGAGTGCGGTGATTCGTGCGCGCGGAAGCACGGGCCCGTGTGAAGCGCAGGGGAGCGGTAAATCGGATTTTGGAAACGGGTGCGGGATGGGTCTGTTATCCGGGGATGTAGCTCAAATGGTAGAGCGCTCGCTTAGCATGCGAGAGGTACAGGGATCGATACCCTGCTTCTCCAGGCGTGTGTAGTATAGTGGTCAGTACCTCACCTTGTGGCGGTGAAATCCCTGGTTCGAATCCGGGCACGCGCACTCTTATGCTCGTTATGCTGCTTTTGCACCACTCCATTGCCTCTCCTGTGCTCGCGGACGCTCTGCAGAGCCGCTGCAGAGCCGCTGCAGACCTCCCCACGTCCGAGTGAACCCCACACCAAGGTTTCGGACCGGTAACGTCACCACAGACTTGGGAGTATGGAGCGCATCGAGCCGACTTTACATTCATGGAAGTCGGTCGAATCGGCGGTAAGGCATATCGGACGCAACTAGAGAACGTCCGCAGCGCGTGTGAAGAGCGAGACGTGGCTTCCGACGTCACGGGAACGAGTTGACTTAAGGCCGACGCCTCCAAGGGCGGACACATCGAACCCACCTGCCGACCGATGCGAGTCGCTCCAACTTGGCGCTCGATCTTTGTCAGACCGTGTTGCTACCTCCCCATTGCCATGAAGACCCGCCGCGAGCTAATCTGACGTCCGTGAGCGTCGTGAACGGGGTATTTGATGTGGTGCGATACAGGCGATGCTGCGTCGAGTAGGATGTGTTGGACGCTCCGGAGAGGGTCTAGAGTTGGTGGCGTGGTGGCGGGGAGTGCGGTGATTCGTGCGCGCGGAAGCACGGGCCCGTGTGAAGCGCAGGGGAGCGGTAAATCGGATTTTGGAAACGGGTGCGGGATGGGTCTGTTATCCGGGGATGTAGCTCAAATGGTAGAGCGCTCGCTTAGCATGCGAGAGGTACAGGGATCGATACCCTGCTTCTCCAGGCGTGTGTAGTATAGTGGTCAGTACCTCACCTTGTGGCGGTGAAATCCCTGGTTCGAATCCGGGCACGCGCACTCTTATGCTCGTTATGCTGCTTTTGCACCACTCCATTGCCTCTCCTGTGCTCGCGGACGCTCTGCAGAGCCGCTGCAGAGCCGCTGCAGACCTCCCCACGTCCGAGTGAACCCCACACCAAGGTTTCGGACCGGTAACGTCACCACAGACTTGGGAGTATGGAGCGCATCGAGCCGACTTTACATTCATGGAAGTCGGTCGAATCGGCGGTAAGGCATATCGGACGCAACTAGAGAACGTCCGCAGCGCGTGTGAAGAGCGAGACGTGGCTTCCGACGTCACGGGAACGAGTTGACTTAAGGCCGACGCCTCCAAGGGCGGACACATCGAACCCACCTGCCGACCGATGCGAGTCGCTCCAACTTGGCGCTCGATCTTTGTCAGACCGTGTTGCTACCTCCCCATTGCCATGAAGACCCGCCGCGAGCTAATCTGACGTCCGTGAGCGTCGTGAACGGGGTATTTGATGTGGTGCGATACAGGCGATGCTGCGTCGAGTAGGATGTGTTGGACGCTCCGGAGAGGGTCTAGAGTTGGTGGCGTGGTGGCGGGGAGTGCGGTGATTCGTGCGCGCGGAAGCACGGGCCCGTGTGAAGCGCAGGGGAGCGGTAAATCGGATTTTGGAAACGGGTGCGGGATGGGTCTGTTATCCGGGGATGTAGCTCAAATGGTAGAGCGCTCGCTTAGCATGCGAGAGGTACAGGGATCGATACCCTGCTTCTCCAGGCGTGTGTAGTATAGTGGTCAGTACCTCACCTTGTGGCGGTGAAATCCCTGGTTCGAATCCGGGCACGCGCACTCTTATGCTCGTTATGCTGCTTTTGCACCACTCCATTGCCTCTCCTGTGCTCGCGGACGCTCTGCAGAGCCGCTGCAGAGCCGCTGCAGACCTCCCCACGTCCGAGTGAACCCCACACCAAGGTTTCGGACCGGTAACGTCACCACAGACTTGGGAGTATGGAGCGCATCGAGCCGACTTTACATTCATGGAAGTCGGTCGAATCGGCGGTAAGGCATATCGGACGCAACTAGAGAACGTCCGCAGCGCGTGTGAAGAGCGAGACGTGGCTTCCGACGTCACGGGAACGAGTTGACTTAAGGCCGACGCCTCCAAGGGCGGACACATCGAACCCACCTGCCGACCGATGCGAGTCGCTCCAACTTGGCGCTCGATCTTTGTCAGACCGTGTTGCTACCTCCCCATTGCCATGAAGACCCGCCGCGAGCTAATCTGACGTCCGTGAGCGTCGTGAACGGGGTATTTGATGTGGTGCGATACAGGCGATGCTGCGTCGAGTAGGATGTGTTGGACGCTCCGGAGAGGGTCTAGAGTTGGTGGCGTGGTGGCGGGGAGTGCGGTGATTCGTGCGCGCGGAAGCACGGGCCCGTGTGAAGCGCAGGGGAGCGGTAAATCGGATTTTGGAAACGGGTGCGGGATGGGTCTGTTATCCGGGGATGTAGCTCAAATGGTAGAGCGCTCGCTTAGCATGCGAGAGGTACAGGGATCGATACCCTGCTTCTCCAGGCGTGTGTAGTATAGTGGTCAGTACCTCACCTTGTGGCGGTGAAATCCCTGGTTCGAATCCGGGCACGCGCACTCTTATGCTCGTTATGCTGCTTTTGCACCACTCCATTGCCTCTCCTGTGCTCGCGGACGCTCTGCAGAGCCGCTGCAGAGCCGCTGCAGACCTCCCCACGTCCGAGTGAACCCCACACCAAGGTTTCGGACCGGTAACGTCACCACAGACTTGGGAGTATGGAGCGCATCGAGCCGACTTTACATTCATGGAAGTCGGTCGAATCGGCGGTAAGGCATATCGGACGCAACTAGAGAACGTCCGCAGCGCGTGTGAAGAGCGAGACGTGGCTTCCGACGTCACGGGAACGAGTTGACTTAAGGCCGACGCCTCCAAGGGCGGACACATCGAACCCACCTGCCGACCGATGCGAGTCGCTCCAACTTGGCGCTCGATCTTTGTCAGACCGTGTTGCTACCTCCCCATTGCCATGAAGACCCGCCGCGAGCTAATCTGACGTCCGTGAGCGTCGTGAACGGGGTATTTGATGTGGTGCGATACAGGCGATGCTGCGTCGAGTAGGATGTGTTGGACGCTCCGGAGAGGTCTAGAGTTGGTGGCGTGGTGGCGGGGAGTGCAGTGATTCGTGCGCGCGGAAGCACGGGCCCGTGTGAAGCGCAGGGGAGCGGTAAATCGGATTTTGGAAACGGGTGCGGGATGGGTCTGTTATCCGGGGATGTAGCTCAAATGGTAGAGCGCTCGCTTAGCATGCGAGAGGTACAGGGATCGATACCCTGCTTCTCCAGGCGTGTGTAGTATAGTGGTCAGTACCTCACCTTGTGGCGGTGAAATCCCTGGTTCGAATCCGGGCACGCGCACTCTTATGCTCGTTATGCTGCTTTTGCACCACTCCATTGCCTCTCCTGTGCTCGCGGACGCTCTGCAGAGCCGCTGCAGAGCCGCTGCAGACCTCCCCACGTCCGAGTGAACCCCACACCAAGGTTTCGGACCGGTAACGTCACCACAGACTTGGGAGTATGGAGCGCATCGAGCCGACTTTACATTCATGGAAGTCGGTCGAATCGGCGGTAAGGCATATCGGACGCAACTAGAGAACGTCCGCAGCGCGTGTGAAGAGCGAGACGTGGCTTCCGACGTCACGGGAACGAGTTGACTTAAGGCCGACGCCTCCAAGGGCGGACACATCGAACCCACCTGCCGACCGATGCGAGTCGCTCCAACTTGGCGCTCGATCTTTGTCAGACCGTGTTGCTACCTCCCCATTGCCATGAAGACCCGCCGCGAGCTAATCTGACGTCCGTGAGCGTCGTGAACGGGGTATTTGATGTGGTGCGATACAGGCGATGCTGCGTCGAGTAGGATGTGTTGGACGCTCCGGAGAGGGTCTAGAGTTGGTGGCGTGGTGGCGGGGAGTGCGGTGATTCGTGCGCGCGGAAGCACGGGCCCGTGTGAAGCGCAGGGGAGCGGTAAATCGGATTTTGGAAACGGGTGCGGGATGGGTCTGTTATCCGGGGATGTAGCTCAAATGGTAGAGCGCTCGCTTAGCATGCGAGAGGTACAGGGATCGATACCCTGCTTCTCCAGGCGTGTGTAGTATAGTGGTCAGTACCTCACCTTGTGGCGGTGAAATCCCTGGTTCGAATCCGGGCACGCGCACTCTTATGCTCGTTATGCTGCTTTTGCACCACTCCATTGCCTCTCCTGTGCTCGCGGACGCTCTGCAGAGCCGCTGCAGAGCCGCTGCAGACCTCCCCACGTCCGAGTGAACCCCACACCAAGGTTTCGGACCGGTAACGTCACCACAGACTTGGGAGTATGGAGCGCATCGAGCCGACTTTACATTCATGGAAGTCGGTCGAATCGGCGGTAAGGCATATCGGACGCAACTAGAGAACGTCCGCAGCGCGTGTGAAGAGCGAGACGTGGCTTCCGACGTCACGGGAACGAGTTGACTTAAGGCCGACGCCTCCAAGGGCGGACACATCGAACCCACCTGCCGACCGATGCGAGTCGCTCCAACTTGGCGCTCGATCTTTGTCAGACCGTGTTGCTACCTCCCCATTGCCATGAAGACCCGCCGCGAGCTAATCTGACGTCCGTGAGCGTCGTGAACGGGGTATTTGATGTGGTGCGATACAGGCGATGCTGCGTCGAGTAGGATGTGTTGGACGCTCCGGAGAGGGTCTAGAGTTGGTGGCGTGGTGGCGGGGAGTGCGGTGATTCGTGCGCGCGGAAGCACGGGCCCGTGTGAAGCGCAGGGGAGCGGTAAATCGGATTTTGGAAACGGGTGCGGGATGGGTCTGTTATCCGGGGATGTAGCTCAAATGGTAGAGCGCTCGCTTAGCATGCGAGAGGTACAGGGATCGATACCCTGCTTCTCCAGGCGTGTGTAGTATAGTGGTCAGTACCTCACCTTGTGGCGGTGAAATCCCTGGTTCGAATCCGGGCACGCGCACTCTTATGCTCGTTATGCTGCTTTTGCACCACTCCATTGCCTCTCCTGTGCTCGCGGACGCTCTGCAGAGCCGCTGCAGAGCCGCTGCAGACCTCCCCACGTCCGAGTGAACCCCACACCAAGGTTTCGGACCGGTAACGTCACCACAGACTTGGGAGTATGGAGCGCATCGAGCCGACTTTACATTCATGGAAGTCGGTCGAATCGGCGGTAAGGCATATCGGACGCAACTAGAGAACGTCCGCAGCGCGTGTGAAGAGCGAGACGTGGCTTCCGACGTCACGGGAACGAGTTGACTTAAGGCCGACGCCTCCAAGGGCGGACACATCGAACCCACCTGCCGACCGATGCGAGTCGCTCCAACTTGGCGCTCGATCTTTGTCAGACCGTGTTGCTACCTCCCCATTGCCATGAAGACCCGCCGCGAGCTAATCTGACGTCCGTGAGCGTCGTGAACGGGGTATTTGATGTGGTGCGATACAGGCGATGCTGCGTCGAGTAGGATGTGTTGGACGCTCCGGAGAGGGTCTAGAGTTGGTGGCGTGGTGGCGGGGAGTGCGGTGATTCGTGCGCGCGGAAGCACGGGCCCGTGTGAAGCGCAGGGGAGCGGTAAATCGGATTTTGGAAACGGGTGCGGGATGGGTCTGTTATCCGGGGATGTAGCTCAAATGGTAGAGCGCTCGCTTAGCATGCGAGAGGTACAGGGATCGATACCCTGCTTCTCCAGGCGTGTGTAGTATAGTGGTCAGTACCTCACCTTGTGGCGGTGAAATCCTGGTTCGAATCCGGGCACGCGCACTCTTATGCTCGTTATGCTGCTTTTGCACCACTCCATTGCCTCTCCTGTGCTCGCGGACGCTCTGCAGAGCCGCTGCAGAGCCGCTGCAGACCTCCCCACGTCCGAGTGAACCCCACACCAAGGTTTCGGACCGGTAACGTCACCACAGACTTGGGAGTATGGAGCGCATCGAGCCGACTTTACATTCATGGAAGTCGGTCGAATCGGCGGTAAGGCATATCGGACGCAACTAGAGAACGTCCGCAGCGCGTGTGAAGAGCGAGACGTGGCTTCCGACGTCACGGGAACGAGTTGACTTAAGGCCGACGCCTCCAAGGGCGGACACATCGAACCCGCCTGCCGACCGATGCGAGTCGCTCCAACTTGGCGCTCGATCTTTGTCAGACCGTGTTGCTACCTCCCCATTGCCATGAAGACCCGCCACGAGCTAATCTGACGTCCGTGAGCGTCGTGAACGGGGTATTTGATGTGGTGCGATACAGGCGATGCTGCGTCGAGTAGGATGTGTTGGACGCTCCGGAGAGGGTCTAGAGTTGGTGGCGTGGTGGCGGGGAGTGCGGTGATTCGTGCGCGCGGAAGCACGGGCCCGTGTGAAGCGCAGGGGAGCGGTAAATCGGATTTTGGAAACGGGTGCGGGATGGGTCTGTTATCCGGGGATGTAGCTCAAATGGTAGAGCGCTCGCTTAGCATGCGAGAGGTACAGGGATCGATACCCTGCTTCTCCAGGCGTGTGTAGTATAGTGGTCAGTACCTCACCTTGTGGCGGTGAAATCCCTGGTTCGAATCCGGGCACGCGCACTCTTATGTTCGTTATGCTGCTTTTTGCACCACTCCATTGCCTCTCCTGTGCTCGCGGACGCTCTGCAGAGCCGCTGCAGAGCCGCTGCAGACCTCCCCACGTCCGAGTGAACCCCACACCAAGGTTTCGGACCGGTAACGTCACCACAGACTTGGGAGTATGGGCGCATCGAGCCGACTTACATTCATGGAAGTCGGTCGAATCGGCGGTAAGGCATATCGGACGCAACTAGAGAACGTCCGCAGCGCGTGTGAAGAGCGAGACGTGGCTTCGACGTCACGGGAACGAGTTGACTTAAGGCCGACGCCTCCAAGGGCGGACACATCGAACCCACCTGCCGACCGATGCGAGTCGCTCCAACTTGGCGCTCGATCTTGTCAGACCGTGTTGCTACCTCCCCATTGCCATGACGACCCGCCGCGAGCTAATCCGACGTCCGTAGGCGTCGTGAACAGGGTATTTGATGTGGTGCGATACAGGCGATGCTGCGTCGAAGTAGGATGTGTTGGACGCTCGGAGAGGGTCTAGAGTTAGTGGCGTGGTGGCGGGAGTGCGGTGATTCGTGCGCGCGGAAGCACAGGCCCGTGTGAAGCGCAGGGGAGCGGTAAATCGGATTTTGGAAACAGGTGCAGGATGGGTCTGTTATCCGGGGATGTAGCTCAAATGGTAGAGCGCTCGCTTAGCATGCGAGAGGTACAGGGATCGATACCCTGCTTCTCCAGGCGTGTGTAGTATAGTGGTCAGTACCTCACCTTGTGGCGGTGAAATCCCTGGTTCGAATCCGGGCACGCGCACTCTTATGTTCGTTATGCTGCGTTTTGCACCACTCCACTGCCTCTCCTGTGCTCGCGGACGCTCTGCAGAGCCGCTGCAGAGCCTCCCCCACGTCCGAGTGAACCCCACACCAAGGTTTCGGACCGGTAACGTCGCCACAGACTTGGGAGTATGGAGCGCATCGAGCCGACTTTACATTCATGGAAGTCGGTCGAATCGAAGGTAAGGCATATCGGACGCAACTAGAGAACGTCCGCAGCGCGTGTGAAGAGCGAGACGTGGCTTTCGACGTCACGGGAACGAGTTGTCTTAAGGCTGACGCCTCCAAGGGCGGACACATCGAACCCGCCTGCCGACCGATGCGAGTCGCTCCAACGGCGCTCGATCGTTGTCAGACCGTGTTGCTACCTCCCCATTGCCATGACGACCCGCCACGAGCTAATCCGACGTCCGTGAGCGTCGTGAACGGGGTATTCGATGTGGTGCGATACAGGCGATGCTGCGTCGAGTAGGATGTGTTGGAAGCTCCGGAGAGGGTCCAGAGTTAGTGGCGTGGTGGCAGGGAGTGCGGTGACGCGTGCGCGCGGAAGCACGGGTCCGTGTGAAGCGCAGGGGAGCGGTAAATCGGATTTTGGAAACGGGTGCGGGATGGGTCTGTTATCCGGGGATGTAGCTCAAATGGTAGAGCGCTCGCTTAGCATGCGAGAGGTACAGGGATCGATACCCTGCTTCTCCAGGCGTGTGTAGTATAGTGGTCAGTACCTCACCTTGTGGCGGTGAAATCCCTGGTTCGAATCCGGGCACGCGCACTCTTATGTTCGTTATGCTGCGTTTTGCACCACTCCACTGCCTCTCCTGCGCTCGCGGACGCTCTGTAGAGCCGCTGCAGACCTCCCCACGTCCGAGTGAACCCCACACCAAGGTTTCGGACCGGGAACGTCGCCACAGACTTGGAAGTATGGAGCGCATCGAGCCGACTTTACATTCATGGAAGTCGGTCGAATCGGCGGTAAGGCATATCGGACGCAACCAGAGGACGCCCCCAGCGCGTGTGAAGAGCGAGACGTGGCTTTCGACGTCACGGGAACGAGTTGTCTTAAGGCTGACGCCTCCAAGGGCGGACACATCGAACCCGCCTGCCGACCGATGCGAGTCGCTCCAACTTGGCGCTCGATCCTTGTCAGACCGTGTTGCTACCTCCCCATTGCCATGACGACCCGCCACGAGCTAATCCGACGTCCATGAGCGTCGTGAACGGGGTATTCGATGTGGTGCGATACAGGCGATGCTGCGTCGAGTAGGATGTGTTGGAAGCTCCGGAGAGGGTCCAGAGTTAGTGGCGGGGTGGCAGGGAGTGCGGTGACGCGTGCGCGCGGAAGCACGGGTCCGTGTGAAGCGCAGGGGAGCGGTAAATCGGATTTTGGAAACGGGTGCGGGATGGGTCTGTTATCCGGGGATGTAGCTCAAATGGTAGAGCGCTCGCTTAGCATGCGAGAGGTACAGGGATCGATACCCTGCTTCTCCAGGCGTGTGTAGTATAGTGGTCAGTACCTCACCTTGTGGCGGTGAAATCCCTGGTTCGAATCCGGGCACGCGCACTCTTATGTTCGTTATGCTGCGTTTTGCACCACTCCACTGCCTCTCCTGCGCTCGCGGACGCTCTGTGGAGCCGCTGCAGACCTCCCCACGTCCGAGTGAACCCCACACCAAGGTTTCGGACCGGGAACGTCGCCACAGACTTGGAAGTATGGAGCGCATCGAGCCGACTTTACATTCATGGAAGTCGGTCGTATCGAAGGTAAGGTACATTCATGGAAGTCGGTCGTATCGAAGGTAGGCGAACGCCCGCAGCGTGTGTGAAGAGCGAGACGTGGCTTTCGACGTCACGGGAACGAGTTGTCTTAAGGCTGACGCCTCCAAGGGCGGACACATCGAACCCGCCTGCCGACCGATGCGAGTCGCTCCAACTTGGCGCTCGATCCTTGTCAGACCGTGTTGCTACCTCCCCATTGCCATGACGACCCGCCACGAGCTAATCCGACGTCCATGAGCGTCGTGAACGGGGTATTCGATGTGGTGCGATACAGGCGATGCTGCGTCGAGTAGGATGTGTTGGAAGCTCCGGAGAGGGTCCAGAGTTAGTGGCGGGGTGGCAGGGGTGCGGTGACGCGCGCGCGGAAGCACGGGCCCGTGTGAAGCGCAGGGGAGCGGTAAATCGGATTTTGAAACGGGTGCGGGATGGGTCTGTTATCCGGGGATGTAGCTCAAATGGTAGAGCGCTCGCTTAGCATGCGAGAGGTACAGGGATCGATACCCTGCTTCTCCAGGCGTGTGTAGTATAGTGGTCAGTACCTCACCTTGTGGCGGTGAAATCCCTGGTTCGAATCCGGGCACGCGCACTCTTATGCTCGTTATGCTGCTTTTGCACCACTCCATTGCCTCTCCTGTGCTCGCGGACGCTCTGCAGAGCCGCTGCAGAGCCGCTGCAGACCTCCCCACGTCCGAGTGAACCCCACACCAAGGTTTCGGACCGGTAACGTCACCACAGACTTGGAAGTATGGAGCGCATCGAGCCGACTTTACATTCATGGAAGTCGGTCGAATCGCAGGTAAGGCATATCGGACGCAACTAGAGAATCCACAGCGCGTGTGAAGAGCGAGACGTGGCTTCCGACGTCACGGGAACGAGTTGACTTAAGGCCGACGCCTCCAAGGGCGGACACATCGAACCCACCTGCCGACCGATGCGAGTCGCTCCAACTTGGCGCTCGATCTTTGTCAGACCGTGTTGCTACCTCCCCATTGCCATGAAGACCCGCCGCGAGCTAATCTGACGTCCGTGAGCGTCGTGAACGGGTATTGATGTGGTGCGATACAGGCGATGCTGCGTCGAGTAGGATGTGTTGGACGCTCGGAGAGGGTCTAGAGTTGGTGGCGTGGTGGCAGGAGTGCGGTGATTCGTGCGCGCGGAAGCACAGGCCCGTGTGAAGCGCAGGGGAGCGGTAAATCGGATTTTGAAACAGGTGCGGGATGGGTCTGTTATCCGGGGATGTAGCTCAAATGGTAGAGCGCTCGCTTAGCATGCGAGAGGTACAGGGATCGATACCCTGCTTCTCCAGGCGTGTGTAGTATAGTGGTCAGTACCTCACCTTGTGGCGGTGAAATCCCTGGTTCGAATCCGGGCACGCGCACTCTTATGCTCGTTATGCTGCGTTTTGCACCACTCGTTGCCTCTCCTGTGCTCGCGGACGCTCTGCAGAGCCGCTGCAGGCCGCGCCACCTCCCCACGTCCAGTGAACCCCACACCAAGGTTTCGGACCGGTAACGTCACCACAGACTTGGGAGTATGGAGCGCATCGAGCCGACTTTACATTCATGGAAGTCGGTCGATCGGCGGTAGGCATATCGGTTTTAACTAGAGAACGTCCGCAGCGCGTGTGAAGAGACGTGGCTTCCGACGTCACGGGAACGGTTGACTTAAGTTGACGCCTCCAAGGGCGGACACATCGAACCACCTGCCGACCGATGCGAGTCGCTCCAACGGCGCTCGATCTTGTCAGACCGTGTTGCTACCTCCCCATTGCCATGAAGACCCGCCGCGAGCTAATCGACGTCGTGAGCCTGCATCGTGACAAGAATATTGATGTTTGAGTGCGATAGTTGCAGTTGGCTGCCACATTAGTGAAAGAGATTTCAGTTTCCTGCAGAGTTGCTCGCAAGCGAAGCGTGGTGTCGTAAGTAGCAATGGTTCATCTGCGGAACCTGGGCCCAGGAATAAGCAATGCGAAAACGTATGTTACTAAACAAGTGCACAAAACCATTCAAATTCATCTCGATCGTGTCAAGCAAGTGACATAGTCAAACAGTAACTATATTTGCAGAGAAATATACTTTCGCTTTCTTTCACCATTATGCATTAAAAATGAAGTCAATGTAGACTATGTGCAAGTACCATTGCTTAACGTGCGTTTGCTCAGATCGATGACGAAAAATACAATCTGCAAATGAACCTCAAAAGACGTCATTCCACCATCCGCGAAAATCGTCGTATAGCGATTTATTTGTGTCATCCCTTCATTGTGCTCGACTTACCACACCTCTCAGCTGCACTAGATGACGTTTTCCACAATGAAGGGTGCAGTGGCTGCTCGAGACATGCTCAAGCTGTCAGGCGACCAATGTGCACGCGTGTTACCTATCAGAGTAGGAACGCTCTCCCAATAAGTTTGGAGAGCGGTTCTAGAGCAACAGTGCATGGGCGAGAACCTGGATGATACCGCGGTGGACATCGTATTCTTGACAAAGGCGACAGCGTTGTTAAATACACTGAGCAGTACATGACTGAATTCAAAACCCATTGGCGTCCACAGGATCAAAGTGTTGAACGACAAGAAATATCAAGCGCGCATGCACGTAACTCACGGGACCATCGAAACAACGATTGGCGCTTTCAGTACCTGGAACAACACTAACATTTGGTACTATAAAGAAAAAACCGACATATCAGAGACTAGGCGCTTTGCTTTGTCAGTACTGCGACATCGTGTCGACTGACTCATTTTCCACTGGCAAGATACACCACGCTGCACCATCTTTGAGTCGATGGTGAATCCACCAGGCGTCGAACCTCCTTACCGGTGGATTTCGACGTGACTACACAACATAAGGTGATGCATGAGCATCGCCAGCGCCTCTCAAGACCAAATACGCCCAGTCGCATTATGACGAGTCCATGATATCTTTAGTAAAAACGAAAGATTAATGTGTGATAAATTAACTTTGCGGACCAGCAAGGTCGCCAGCTTTATCGTAACGTGTTCCACAACAGGAAGCAGATGTGAAGAGCGTGAACGGAGATACCGATGGATTGAAAAATATTCTGGTTGTGCTTGACTAGTGTTTAAAAGAGCTTTTCCCAAATTGAGTACTGTTCCGTCTCATTGGCCCGTAAAGAGTACCAATGTCAGAATAAGTACCATTCGTTACCTAAAACCGAAATGAGTAAACAGACGCCATCTTTTGCGGTTTCGTCACATTTCGTCACATTTCAAAGGTCCTCGCGTTTGTGCAGCTCCGCAGGCGCTCGGCACGTTCAGCTTTCCTTTCCTGTTTTGCTTGGACTCCCTGAACACCATTGGATTGGGTGATGCTAGTGCGACAGCGGCGTTACATGAGCTTTTTTTTTTTTTTTGGGGGGAGGAGTCAGATGGGAGAGACAGGTGCAAGGCGTGCAGTTTGAAGCTGCTGTGGCTGGGGGCTGTGCTGGAGTCAAGATATGTACGAAGTGTCAATACTTACATTTCTGTCTATTTTGCTGTTGTATTATTTTGTCAAGAAATCGATCGACATTCTACTGGTGTGATTAGGTGATGAAATTGTCGAGTTGCGAGCAAGTATTGGTAGCGAAAAAGAAAGCAATGAGACCTGGGTTCGCCTCATCAGATTCGCTGGCGTGTCGGCGACAAGTTCGTTGGTTGCGGCCCAGTTCTCTACACGTTTTACATTTGTAGGTTGACTTGTTGGTCGCTTCCCACGCTTGCTATTCGGCGAGTCATTCGACGACGTGCTTGCTTATAGTACGGAGAAGGTTTTACAAGTTGAAGGCACGATGAAGTATCACAAACTGGGATAGCGATAATCTTGTTGCGAAATGTTTCAGCGTAAGTGCTGACTAGGTAGGCATGATGAAATGCTTTAATTGCATGAGATTGAAGCCCGCGATCGCGTAGAGCTGCAAAAATATGGCGACAAGCCATTCTCATCTGATCATACGTGGATCATGAGCACGAAGGCTTGGAGACGTCTACCTCGCGGCTTAAAGAAGTATTCCCAGGATGCGAAACGTAGGGAATCGTCTCGTTGGATCTATCGACGAGGTATTCACCGACCCGGTCCTTTTCTGTCGTCCATAACTATTTAATGTAAGGTGTGAGAATCTTCATGCCCCATTTCTCGATATCATTCCGCCGGCGATTACATCTTTTCATTTCCTCTACGTCCATCCTGTTAAGCGCTCTACACAGATCAGCATAGCGAATGCCATTATGTAGAAGTGCATTACTACCACTTTCGACAAAATTTGAGCTTCTCCACTTGAACAGCAGCTAAGGGATTGATTCTTGAGGATAGCTACATTCGCATTCTTCTTCCTGAAAATCAAACTCGCCCTCTTCGCTGATGCTCTGACTGTGGTTCAGACTGGACTCTGCTTGGATGTCATTAACAGGACTTGATGAGCTACTGTTACACTGGCAACACTCCTCAGATTGATCGCCTTCGACGACCACAGATTGATATACACAATCGACATTGTTGCAGTCATCTACTAGAAAGTAGGTGCTTAAATTTGTG